>WNWK01014913.1:0-49642 GCA_009830355.1 Cherax destructor
ACCCACCCTCCTATAGCCACAAACTTCTGCCCCACATTCTAATACTGCATTTTAAAACTATCCCAACTCTCTTCAACCCCCACTACTCCTACTTGCACTAGCCCACCTTTCTGCCAATAGTTGCTTATATCTCACCCTAACTTCCTCCTCCTTAGTTTATACACTTTTACCTCTCTCTTACTTGCTGTTGCCATTTTCTTTTGTCCCATCTACCTTTTACTCTAACTGTAGCTACAACCAAATAATGATCTGATATATCTGTTGCCCCTCTATAAACATGTACATCCTGAAGCCTACTCATCAACCTTTTATCCACAATACATAATCCAACAAACTACTTTCCTTACGTGCTATATCATACCTTGTATATTTATTTATCCTCTTTTTCATAAAATATGTATTACTTATTACCAAACCTCTTTCTACACATAGCTCAATTAATAGTTCCCCATTTACATTTACCCTGGCACCCCAAATTACCTACTACTCCCTCCACAACATTTTTACCCACTTTAGCATTAAGATCCCCAACCACAATTACTCTCTCACTTGGTTCAAAACTCCCCACACACTCACTCAACATTTCCCAAAATCTCTCTCTCTCCTCTACACTTCTCTCTTCTCCAGGTGCATAAACACTTACTATAACCCACTTTTCACATCCAACCTTTATTTTACTCCACATAATCCTTGAATTTATACATTTATATTCCTTCTTTACCTGCCATAACTGATTATTCAACATTATTGCCACTCCTTCTTTAGCTCTAACTCTATTTGAAACCCCTGATCTAATCCCATTTATTTCTCCCCACTGAAACTCTCCTACCCCCTTCAGCTTTGTCTCACTTAAAGCCAGGACATCCAGCTTCTTTTCATTCATAACATCTACAATCATCTCTTTCTTATCATTCGCACAACATCCACGCACATTCAAACATCCCACTTTGACGGTTTTCTTCTTCTTCTTTTTAGTAAGCTATACAGGAAAAGGGGTTACTAGCCCATTGTTCCCGGCATTTTAGTTGACTTTTACAACACGCATGGCTTACGGAGGAAAGATTCTTATTCCACTTCCCCATGGATAATATATATATATATATATTTATATATATATTTATAACATTTCTGGTATATTTTAAATGTTTATACAATGATGTACTGTACTGTATATTGTAATAAACAGAATAGAGGAAATCAGCTCTAATATACATTATTTAGGTATGAATATTGGTCAGATAGCCCGTCGTAAGTCTGAGTCGTCAGTAAACAAGTACGTCGCTAAGTGAGGAGAGGCTGTATTACAGGACTTGAGTCCTGGAGGTGGGAAATACACTGCCTGCATTCTAAAGAAGGGGTGGGGGTATTTGCTGTTTAGAGGGACATCTAAAGTGTCGTATCTGCATGGCTCTGACAAGACAGTGATAGTGTGAATGGTGGTGAAAGTGTTTCTTTTTCAGAGTCACCCTACCTTGGTGGGAGATGGCCAGTGTGTTAAAAGAAAAAAAAAAGAAAAGCAACTACCTTGTATTTAGAAGATCTAAATTCAGAATAATTTGTCAAAAAATTTCTTTAAAATATATATATACTGTGAATCTCAGAGCCGCAGGCCTACGTCTGTCCTACACTGTGTCGGGTTGGTAACTGAGGCACTGCCCCGAGCAGGGCTCAAGGCATTCAAAAGGGGTGACCTTTGACATTGGGCTAACGGTTGATCATCTAACGGTTGATCACGTGAGCAGAAACGGTTATACCCTATGAATTATCACTGAGCTTACAGTGACAATACAGTATTGTATTAATTATGCCTGATATTGAAATTAGTTAAATTGTAGGTATTAATTTAAAATACAGTGGACCCCCGCCTAACGAACGCTCCATATAGCGAACAAATCGTGTAACGAACGCTTTTTTCGCAAAATATTTTTCTCACGTAGCGAACATTTACTCGTGAAGTGAACCGTACCAGACCTGTCTGCCTGCCCCGCGCCTGCGCAGGATGCCAGTCTAGCGTTGTTTACCATTGAGAGAACATTACCCAACGTGCTCTTTCAAACATTCACAATACTATTGTTGTGTTTATTGTTGGTTAAGTGATTGTCACTGTGAAATAAGTCACCATGGGTCCAAAGAAGCTTCACAAGTCGATAAAGGCTATAGCACCAGCCAGTGATAAAGTGTAGCAATGGAAATAAGTCACTCTGTCTTACTTTTTTGGGTTATCCTAGGTTTTCTTCACATATGCTGCTATGTATGATAATCTATGTATAACTGGATTTGTGTATACCTGAATAAACTTAAGTAAGTAAGTTAAGCGATTAATCGAAAGAAAATGACACAAAACTTAACTTCTACAATGTTGTTTGAGATTATAGGGACACTGAGAAGAGTGCCGTCGTCTGCCACCATCTCCTTATACCCAACAACAACACCAACACACACCACCAGTTTTTATACCCAACACTAACACCAACACACACTCCACCAGTATTTCCAGATTCTTAATGACATGTTTTATTCATTCTAGAGTTTATATCATGTTTCTATGTTATTAATATTGTTTATTATGTCATATTAGATGAATTGTGCTAGATAAATAAGCTGTAGAGTTGATATTGAAGGACTATTTTGTCCTCTCTCCAAACAAACTTTCATATGCCAACAAGAGTCTTCAATAAAGGTCAAACTTATTTAACTGTTCATTTGTCCATTATAATTAGTGCTTTATATTTATTTCTCATTGTTTTCTGTATGTAAAACTATAGTATTTATTCTTTAAAAAAATGAATTTTTGGTGAAAATTTTTGGGTGGAAACGGATTAATTGTATTTACATTATTTCTTATGGGAAATAAGGTTTCAAATTACGAACTTTTCGTGTTAAGAACTAGCTGCTGGAACGGATTAAGTTCGTTAGTTGAGGGACCACTGTAGTTGATTTTTAGCAAAAATATTAACATATTTTTCTTTCCTTTCCCCCTAGGCTTCATGGGCTGGTAACTGCTCGACAAAATGATAGATCGACTATCAGTGGACTTGAGCGTCGGCTTCAGGAGGAGCGCCGTGCTCGTACCGCTGCTGAAAATCAAGTAGCGCAGTTAGAGCGGCGACAAAAGAAAGTTGAAGAGCAAGCACAAGCTAGAGCACATGCCTTAGCCAATGCCAAGTATGTGTACTGCATCTCTCTGTATCCCAAAGTCAGTTTTGTGTACAATGCTGTGCTTATAATTTTTTTTTTTTATTAACACATAGGCCGTTTCCCACCAAGGCAGGGTGGCCTAACAAAGAAAAGCTTTCATCATCATTCACTCCATCACTGTCTTGCCAGAGGTGTGCTTACACTACAGCTACAAAACTGCAACATTAACACCCCTCCTTCAGAGTGCCAGCAGTGTACTTCCCATCTCCAGGAATCAAGTCTGGCCTGCTGGTTTTCCTGAAACCCTTCATAAATATTACCTTGCCTACACTCCAACAGCATGTTAAGTCTTAAAAACCATTTGTCTCCATTCGCTCCTATCTAACATGCTCACGCACGCTTGCTGGAAGCCCAAGCCCCTCGCACACAAAACCTCCTTTACCCCCTCCCTCCAACTTTTTCTAGGCCGACCCCTACCCCGCCTTCCCTCCACTACAGATTTATACACACTCGAAGTCATTCTATGTTCCATCCTCTCTATATGTCCAAACCATCTCAATAACCCTGAGCTCTCTGGATAATAGTTTTGGTAATCCCACACCTCCTCCTAATCTCCAAACTACAGATTCTCTGCATTATATTCACACCACACATTGCCCTCAGACATGACATCTCTACTGCCTCCAGCCTTCTCCTTGTTGCAACATTCACAACCGATGTCTCACACCCATACAAGAGTGTTGGTATAACTATACTCTCATACATTCCCCTCTTTGCTTTCATGGATAAAGTTCTCTGTCTCCACAAGCTCCTCAGTGCATCACTCACCTTTTTCCCCTTGTTAATTCTATGATTCACCTCATCCTTCATATACCCATCTGCTGACACATCCACTCCTAAATATCTGAACACATTCACCTCCTCCATACTCCCTCCAATCTGAGATCTAATCTTCCGTTATTTAATTTTTTTGTTATCCTCATCACCTTACTCTTTCCTATATTCACTTTTAATTTCCTTCTTTTACATACCCTACCAAACTCATCCACCAACCTCTGCAACTTCTCTTCAGAATCCCCCAAAAGCACAGTGTCATCAGCAAAGAGTAACTGTGACAACTCCCACTTTGTGTTAGATTCTTTATCTTTTAACCCCACACCTCTTGCCAACACTTAAGCATTCACTTCTCTTACAACTCCATCTTGTAAATTGTTGTAATTTGATGAATATATAATGGTGGTGTATGTGTTTTTTGTATACTATTTTTTTTTTAATCTGTATTGTCTTCTGGATACTAAAAATTCTTTGAGTTGGTACATATTTTTTTTAGCATTACTCTCTCTCTTGTTCAGAAATGAGTATTTTCATTTATATTCATTTTGTATTTTCTTCAGCTGTGTAGCTGTTTAAATATATCCAAAATACTACAGTTGACCCTTGAACAACACTGGTTTGAACTACTCAGGTCGACTTATATGTGGATTTTTTCAATAAATATACAGTGGACCCCTGAGTTACGTACACCCCAGAAATCGTACAATTATGTAAGTTTAATATTGTAAGTGCCTGTGGAAGTGTATTTTTGGGGGTCTGAAATAGACTAACCTACGTGACATTTTTCCTTAAGGGAGTAAATTCGTTCAGTAATGGCGCTTGAGCAGGCTTCTGGAGTGAAGTGTGTACGATACTCGGGGGACCACTGTATTTGAAAAGTTTTTGGAGATTTGTGACCGAAAAAATTAAAAAGTTAGGTATGTCATTAATGCAAAAAATATATGTAGATACTAGTCTATTCTATCATTTATTACCATAAAATATACACAAATCTATTGCAGTGGAACCTCAGTTTTCGTATGCCCTAGTTTGTACGTAAAACTGTTAATATTTTTGGGTGTCTGGAATGGAGTAATTGGAGTTACATTATTTCTTATGGAAAATATTGCTTCCATTTTCGTACAATTCGGTTTATCGTCAGACTTTTTCAAACAGATTAATCACGAAAACCGACGTTTCACTGTATAAGAAGTTAAAATTTATCAAAACTTACGCACACAAACAATTACAGATCACATGTTCCATTTGCAGTCGAGAGAAATGTAAGCAAACATCTTCTTTCAACAAATCGGCCGCTTCCCACCAAGGCAGGGTGGCCCAAAGAGAAAAACAAAAGTTTCTCTTTTTAACTTTAGTAATGTATACAGGAGAAGGGGTTACTTGCCCCTTGCTCCCGGGATTTTAGTCGCCTCTTACGACACGCATGGCTTATGGAGGAAGAATTCTGTTCCACTTCCCCATGGAGATAAGAGGAAATAAGAACAAGAACTAGTAAGAAAATAGAAGAAAACCCAGAGGGGTGTGTATATATATGCTTGTACATGAATGTGTAATGTGACCTAAGTGTAAGTAGAAGTAACAAGACATGCCTGAAATCTTGCATGTTTATGAGACAGAAAAAAGACACCAGCAATCTTATAAGATAATCACTGTCTTTGCAGAGGTGCTCAGATACGACAGTTTAGATGTCACTCCAAACGGCAAATATCCCAAACCCCTCCTTTAAAGTCCAGGCATTGTACTTTCCACCACCAGGACTCAAGTCCAGCTAACCATTTTCCCTGAATCCCTTCACAAAATATTACCCTGCTCACACTCTAACAGCTCGTCAAGTCCCAAAAAACATTCGTCTCCATTCACTCCTATCTAACACACTCACACATGCCTTCTGTATGTCCAAGCCCTCTTTCACACAAAACCTCTTTTACTCCCTCCATCTTTTCCTAGGATGACCAATACCCCTCCTTCCCTCCACTACAGTAATAATATACATAATATAATTTATAATAATAATACTATATTATTATTACAGATCGTACATGTTCCATTAGCAGTCGAGAGAAATGTAAACAAACATAAAGATTCAATATAATATTAAATCATAAATAAATATGAATTTCCTTTTCACATCTTTTTATTTTTTTATGTTTAATGTTAGTAATTTGTATAACACGTACAGTGTTTTGTATCATACAAGATAATGTAGGTACTAACAGACGATTTATCTTTTAAACAGGCGACATAAACTTAACGATATCGATAAATACAGTACAGTACTGTAAATGTATTTTCTCTTTCTTACAATTTTCTTAATAACATTTTCTCTAGCTTACTTTATTGTAAGAATAGAGTATATAATACACATACAAAATATGTGTTATTTTTTATTATTATTATTAACACATCGGCCGATTCCCACCAAGGCAGGGTGGCCCGAAAAAGAAAAACTTTCATGTATGTGTTAATCGACAGTTTATGTTATCGGTAAGGCTTCTGGTCAACAGTAGGTTATTAGTAGTTAAGTTTTTTTGGGAGCCATAAGTTATATGCAGATTTTTGACTGCACAAGGGGAAATTCAGCACCCCTAACCCCCATGTTGTTCAAGGGTCAACTGTATATCATACAATTACCAAATAATATACTACCAAATACAGTCAACAGGTGTAGCTATATTTTAATTTTTATTGTATTTTTCTTTTGATTCATCCATCTCTTACTCTAACATTGTCTTAAGCACACATTTTGTCTTTATGTAAATTGTTTCTATAGTAAGTTACCTGCAGCATTTAAAGAAACAATTTTAAAATACTGAAAAAGTGTCTCAGAAACTGCTTTCATACATGCTTAGAATAAATTGCTGTTTTTAATGTGAAATGAGTTATGCAATCACAAGGAAGGCACTATAATTTCTGTTCTAGGAGGCTTGGAGGTTGCGGTGAGGTTGGAAGGGGGAGCTGAGAGACTTGATTTGAAGCAGTGGTAATGTTATTACTATTTTTATTTGGGGAGTCTGAGGGAATTTTTGGGGTTCTGAAGTCCCCCCAAGCCCCTCTATAGCACTGCCACTGTGCATTCTGGAAAGTATTGTTCGTTGTATAATAAAAAATAACGTTATATCTGCACTTTTTGTTTTAGGAGTGAATGCAGTGAATCTTGTCGCAGTCGTCGTAATGAGCTTGAGGCCGAGCTAAAGCGTTTACGACGTGATCATCGTCTGTCAGAAGACCGTGTCCGAAATGTGGAACGAGAAAATATAACACTACGACAGTACAAGGATAACCAAAATGACACTGAGGTGCTCATGTCTGCACTTTCTGCCATGCAGGATAAAAACACACATTTGGAGACTTCGCTGTCTGCAGAAACCAGAGTCAAGTTGGACCTATTCTCTGCCCTGGGAGAAGCAAAAAGACAGTTGGAGATCTCACAAGGTATGAATATGGATATACATTAAGCCTGTTGATCTTATCCTTTAGAGCAAGTTAAACAACTTAAAGTGACAAACAACTTAATGAAATGGTTTAACTCTTAACTATTCTATGCCTTAGGGATGGTGTCTACTAAAGACAAGGAAATTGAAGACTTAAAGGCCAAGATCACAGAAGTTTTAGCAGTGTGCCCCCCAACTAGTTTCCACAATGCCTCTCTTGACTCAACACCCATTCATTACACTTCAAAGCTTCTACCACAGGTCAGTATAATATTGAACTCTGGTGCATTGCTGATTGCTGGATCTTATTCATCATTTGCAAGATACACATTTCTTAAAAAATTATAAAATATGAAAGAAAAGCAATGTTTGGGGATTCGTGCTGAGAGCAGCTGAATACGTACATAGCTAGAGATAAAACCATTCCTGCGCTAACACACTATATATTTCTCATCATTTGAAGTCGTTGAAATGTATGTTTTGACTGTGACCAAATTAGCACAGTTACATTTCCATCATTTAGGTTTCTTTCAGTTCTCTAGTATTATCCTTGCCTGAATATTATCAGACAACCAGGTCCATGAAGGTTAGGTTCCTACGAATTAAAAATCCCCAAATGCCATTAAATTTTGTCCCTATAATAATGTTTCAGATTTGGGGTCATTTTAGGTTTTATAAGCCATATTAATCTAACCTCATTATTATTGATACAGTAATTTGATATTATTTGTTATTATTGTATCCACTTAAATTCTTACTTGCATAATGTATTGTACGTATATATATATTTTCACATTTAAACTTTTAGCTGTAATTAAAAATGTTTAGACCATTAAAAATGTGTACTCATTTATTTATGATTAAAAATGTTATTAATACTATGAAGAAAGTTGAAAGTGAACATAGATAAGAGTGTAGGGTGATGAGGGTACCAAACGAGTTAGGTAAAGAAAAATTGGAGATCACATTATAGGGAGGGAGTATGGAACAAGTGAATGTGTTCAGATATTTGGGAGTAGACTTGTCAGTGGATGGGTTTATGACGGACGAGGTTAACCATAGAATTGATGAAGGAAAAAAGGTGAGTGGTGCATTGAGGTATCTGTGGAGACAACGTTATCCATTTAGGCAAAGAAGGGAATGTAGGAGAGTATAGTGGTACCAGCACTCTTATATGGGTGTGAAGCATGGATTGTAAATTCTGCAGCAAGGAGGAGGCTGGAGGCAGTGGAGATGTCCGGTCTAAGGGCACTGTGTGGTGTAAATATTTTTCAGAGAATTCGTAGTGCCAGTGGTGTGCAGAGGTCTGGTGATGCCCGGGGCGAACTCCTTGATTGTATGCCGTAAATCACTCATTTCCCTCTCTAATTGGATGCCCCCCCATTTGGATGCCCGGGGCCACCGCCCCTTCGGCCCCCCTCTACACGCCACTGCATAGTGCGGAAGTTAGGAGGAGATATGGGGTTACTAAAAGTATTATTCAGAGGGCTGAAGAGTTGTTGAGATGGTTTGGTCATTTAGAGAGAATGGAGCAAAATAGGATGACTTGGAGGGTGTATAAATCTGTAGTGGAGGGGAGGAGGGGTAGGGGTTGTCCTAGGAAAGGATAGAGGGAGGAGGTAAAAGAGGTTTTGTGTGCAAGGGGCTTGGACATGCAACAGGCATGTGTGAGTGTGTTAGATAAGAGTGAATGGAGATGAATGGTTTTTGGGACCTGATGAACTGTTGGAGTGAGAGCAGGGTAATATTTTGTTAAGGGATTCAGGGAAACCAGTTAGCTGGACTCGAGTTCTGGAGGTGGGAAGTACAATGCCTGCACTTTAAAGGAGAGGTTTGGGATATTGGTTGCTTGGAGTGACATCTAAACTGTCGTATCTGAGTGCCTCTAATGCAAAGACAATAATTATGTGTGAATGATGGTGAAAGTGTTTGTTTTAGGTCACCCTGCCTCAGTGGAAGACAGCCAATCTTTTGGAAAAAAAAAACTGTATAAAGATTCTTTTATGAAATTTGTCTTTTGTTGCCAGTGTCAAAATATTGGTTTATGAAGAACCATTATGAAAAGTTATTTATTGAACATATAGTTTTATTAAAAGTCCAGTTTTTTATGTACAGTGTTTCATTGCTGTTTCATTTTTTAAGTGCTGTAGTTTATATTTTTTTATTTTATGAATACATGAACTAATACTTATGTCTTTTGAACATGGCTTTTACTTCATGACATTGCCTGTTCAAGAACTTATATCCTGCAGGTGACAACTTGTGTTATGGAACCAACTGCTTCCTTAGTGATGGTTGATGGCCTCATGGATACATCACTGGACTCTCTGTGTGGGCTTGGCTTTACTCCTGCTGGACACACCCGTCCTCACACTCTCTCTCCGCCTGTTCCAATCTCCCCGCCTGTTCCTATCTCCCCGCCTGCACCAATCTCCCCACCTGCTCCCAAGAATCCACAACACTCTACATTGGATCCCAATGCTCGTGTCTACACTCCCAAGGGCACTGTGACATCTGAGGCTTAACTCAAGAGCCCAGGAATGGCAAGATCATAGCTGAAAGGTTTTAGGCAGAATTTTAATAGTTTCCATATTTGTTTAGGCTGACATTCTGGGTGTGAACACAAATAGTCAAGTGTTTTCAGGTGTGGCTTTCAATTTTTTTTTTTTTTTTTTTTTTTTTTTTTTGCTAAAGTTGACCATTTTGCTGTGTCTGACACCTGCTTAAGAGTAGATAATGTAGCTGAACATCAACAGTCTGCTAATCAACCAAATGTTAATTGTTTATCAGGCCCCAATGAGTCAGTTTTAGTTAGGAAAGCATAAAAGTTTCAATACCAGTGACTAGTTTGTATCAAAATCTGAAATGGACATACTTTTTATTTATTGAGGAATGAAGTATGTCAGTATCTGGCTTTGTAATAAAATTGTTATTTTCACAAAATATTTATTAGTTATTTTCATTCATGCACATTGCATCATTTCATCCCCCTGTTGCTCATCTGCATTAACTCTGTTATCCAGCTTACTGACTATACAAGAATTTCATGTGGATGTAAAAAGCATTTATTTAAAAAAAGATATCTATTATCTTAAGACTGGGTATTATTAATATAGATAGAGGACAATAATAGTTTGCTTATCAGTGTTTTATCCTTTATTGATCATTATTATGTTACATATTAAGTTTGACATAGAATGACAGTTTATCTGGACTATCTTTTCAGCCCCTTTGCAGTTTCTGTTCATGCAATAGGAATTTCTTCTTGATCTTACTTTAAATAATCTGTTGTCTTGTAATCGTATTACAAGGAGAGTGAAGATTCAGCAGACTTAACCTGTAATAAGCCTATGTATTGCACCTTTATCTACACTTACTGTAACACACCTGTGGTTACCAGACTAATAGACTGCATGGGGAAGGTGTTTGTATGATTACCTATTTGAATCTGAAAGGTTGAATTTTATCTCCTAGGCCTGGCTCTTAGCTAAAGTGATTTTTCTGTTTAATTTATTTTGTACATGTGTTTGGGGAAAAGGGAAATAACTTGTGTTATAGGAATTTGAGTTACATCTTGCATACCCAGGTAGGTGTAGGTGTGTGTGTGTGTGTGTGTGTTTTATGTTATAATCTCTTGACCCTTAGTGCATGTGTAATTACTTATTTGAATGTTTGGTTAAGTTCTAGCTCTTGGGTTAACTTTATAGTTTTATTTTAACATAAATTATGTCTAGTATTTACATATGATCCCCTAGATAATGTTTGCTTCTGCTGTCATTGTCTAGCTCATTCCACTTTACTGCTGTTTGGCTGATATTCACTATTCATTTGTTACACCCTCATTATATATTCTTTCCCCTAGAGTACATAAGCTTTCAATCGTATATTCGCTTGCTCTCTTGTTCCAAGACAGATCTAGTAGTTCAGTCTTCTCAGCTGTGGTAATAGGCTGGATGTATATCTTTAGACTTTTTTGAGTTTGGCTTTGTGTTAGGCTAGGTGTAGCGACCACAGTAGTGTGGTGCGGTCAAGAATTGGTTGGACATGTGGGAAAAGAATAACTTTATTTTTGTTTTGTTTTTTAAGCTTGGCTTTGTGTTCAGCCTGAAATAACTAGCATTACTTTATAACAGTCTGTTCTTCTCATTGCCTGTTATTGCTTTCCATTACATGGTACTTGTTTACTTTAAATTCCTACATCTGACTCTCCAGTTTCTAATTTTATCCATGCTGTCTTGTAGACATTTGCAATAATTTTTATTGCGTATTTTGCATATCAGTTAATATGTTCTTATAGTTTTCTGTTCATTTCTTTTACTATTAACATTTTCCTTTCATATTGAATAAAAATCTATAATCCTATGTAAATGGAGAACTCTAAGCAGCTTCTTTTTAACTAAATACAGATAATTGCAATCTGCCCATCTTTTTTCTTGATTAACTGGCAACTAGTATAAAATTAAAAAAAAAATCAGAGTCGATAGCTTAGTATTGTACATTCTTTAAAATTCCATGCTGATAACTTGTCTGATCATATTATTTTTCTTATCAGTATCCAACAGTAACTTTTTTGCTTCTTTGGTGATTTCAGTGGGATCCATTTTATATGGTTGGTTTTTATGCAAATGAAGTTCATCTACATTGTACTCTTGTGTAAATGTATTATGAAACTTTTTAGTTTATGTTTTTCATATTTCTTCCTCCAGTAATAGTAATTTATACCATTGTTTTTGATTCCTCTCTCCTTACTGTTTGTTCATTTTTGTATTGTTTGAATCTGGGTTGGTTCACTCTGTGTGTTCTTGATTAAATACTTGTTAAGGCTACAAAGACTGAGCTGGTCCATGATTTCTGTCTGCTTTTGCAAGGATCAAGCCTCGTGATTGCTGTTGATTTGTACTTTTAGAACGAGAGGGGGCAAGACAGTGAAAATTAATGTATGAGCTATTGCATACATCTTGCTGTATGGGTAATCCAGTAATTCTGATTTTCTCACCTATCCCTGAAGTGTGAATGAGCAAGAGAGCAAAAGTTAATAAACAAGTTACTGCATACATAGTGCTGTAAAGGTAGTCCAACAATTGTCTAATTTTCATCTATTATCACAGCCAAGATGGCAAGGATTAACATGGTACTGGTGTTTAGTTTGAGCTTAGTGTTTGCAATATATTATTACCCTGCAATATATTATTACCCAGCTCATTAAAATTTAATTATAATACACCTTATTAGAGCCATTTTGTTTCATGCTAGTATTATAAGAATAATTCTTTAATAATTTTATGCATATGACAAGCAAAGTGTTGTTTTAAAACTAAGTAAAATTATACAAAAACTTATTTATCTTAAGTTCTGGAACAGATGGCAACTGTAGCACAGTAATGGATAATTCTTTATCAGTAGTGGAAATGAATTCTTCTAAATAATCTTAACCCTGAGTAAATTTCTACATCCTGTGAATTCTAGTTTTCATAAGGTATCTTTGATAGTTTCCTCATTTTCAGGATTATTTTCATCCCCTGAAGAAATTCAAAGTAGCTGAAACAATAAAAAGTTTTTTAGTATTGACTGTATTTGGTAAAAAGTTTCTTTACAGACTCAAGCAATAATCCAGGCATTTTTGCCAACATGTCTTGGATAGCTAAGAGAAATTTATTTACTGTAATGTATCATAATACTGTATAATGCACATGTTGTATGGTGAAGAATTGACATTGAAATTGCAGAGCATCAGAAGTGAGAGAAAAATGTATTGAACTTCACTCTCAGAACCCATCACCATACATGCTTCCAGGAGCATTCCATTATCTACACAATCATATAAACTTTCTTTAATGTTAACAGAAAACCTCTCATTACTTCATCATTTAATTGTATTTTTTTATTTCTCCCCCTTTCAGTATAAGTTCAGGCAAATATACCTGCCTGAGTTCCTCTCATAATTGACCTGGTGATTTAAAGTTGAAGGTATCATTTTGTATTGTGTAAATAGTAATTTTTATTTATAATAGAGTAAGTGCCATAAGTACAAATCATTATAGTTCCTTCTTTTAGGAAAAGCATTTCTCTTATCTTGGGTAACAACAAATTTTTTTTTTTTTTTAACAAGAATACATGTCATTTTTTTTTCATTTTCTGTCTGAATCAAGATATGTATAATGCTACTTAATCAGAGTTAAGGCATTATCTTATACTGTACACTGTTTCCAAATTAATATTTTCTAGCATCTAAACTGATGTTACGAAGATAATACTTCATTGCGGATGGGAACTCATAGAGATTAATCCACTATGCTGATACTAATTTAAGGTATAAGATTAATTAAGGGTGTACTTGAGTAATGAGAGTGGAAATAGGTACAAACAAAGTAAAAATTAAGTAACAGACAAATTTAGTAAGAAAATACTGATGAATCTAGAAGAATGGTGTAGAGGTGCCACGTGGAGAAACATACAGAGGTCATAGTGGGTGTGTGAAATTTGGAATAAGTCATACTGCTCTGTAATGGGATAAAGAATATAGAATATAAATATAGCTTGAGGTTTGTAGAGACTAAATTACTGTCCGTGGATTCAGTGTGGGGGCCACCATAAGCTTCGAGTAAAAATTGTATGTTGCTATTTAATACAGAGTTTCAACGTTTCACAGGAGTGCAGTTAGTTCTCTTAGGTGGTACTTTTATAAAATGAAAGTTTTTAATAATGGTAAAGAAGGCTTTCAAAATTTTTGGTGATCTAGGAAGAGTGAGCAAGTAGATAATGAATTTATTTTGAGTTTTACATCTTGAATCATTTTAGGAACTATAAACTGATGTAAAGTTGCTCTTTGTAAGGCATACATAACACTTACTTGGTATGTGGTAGTATGTGGCCCTAAGTCAACTGATCAAATGCAAAAATTTATGCTGTGTACACACACAAACACACATGCACAAGTGCACACACACACACAGGAAGTGGAATAGTTTGGGAAGCAATGTAGTGGAGGCAGGTTCCATACATAGCTTTAAGAAGAGGTATGATAAAGCTCATGGCGGAGAGTGACCCAATAGCGGCCAGTGAAGAGGCGGGGCCAGGAGCTATGACTCGACCCCTGCAACCACAACTAGGTGAGTACACACACACATATACACACACATATATCTTCTTCTTTCTTTCAACACGTCGGCCGTTTCCCACCGAAGCGGGGTGGCCCAAAATGAAAAACGAAAGTTTCCCATTTTACATTTAGTAATATATACAGTAGAAGGGGTTACTAGCCCCTTGCTCCCAGCATTTTAGTCGCCTCTTACGACACGCATGGCTTACGGAGGAAGAATTCTGTTCCACTTCCCCATGGAGAACACACACATATATATATATATATATATATATATATATACATACCACTTACTTGGTATGTGGTAGTATGTGGCCCTAAGTCAACACTGGAGGACATGAGAGATAGGGGGTACATGATAACAACATATAAAATACTGAGAGGAATTGACAAGGTGGACAGAGACAGAATGTTCCAGAGATGGGACACAGCAACAAGGGGTCACAGTTGGAAGTTGAAGACTCAGATGAATCACTGGGATGTTAGGAAGTATTTCTTCAGTCACAGAATGGTCAGGAAGTGGAATAGCTTGGGAAGTGATGTAGTGGAGGCAGGATCCATTCATAGCTTCAAGAAGAAGTATGATAAGGCTCATGGCGAAGGGAGAGTGACCCAGTAGCGGCCAGTGAAGAGGCGGGGCCAGGAGCTATGACTTGACCCCTGCAACCACAAATAGGTGAGTACACACACACACAGACGTACACATACACACACACACAGACGTACACATACACACACACACAGACGTACACATACACACACACAGACGTACACATACACACACAGACGTACACATACACACACACACACAGACGTACACATACACACACACACACAGACGTACACATACACACACACACACAGACGTACACATACACACACAGACGTACACATACACACACACACAGACGTACACATACACACACACAGACGTACACATACACACACATATACACACACACATACACACACACACACATATACACACACACATACACACACTCCAGTAGCAGCCAGTGAAGAGGTGGGTCCAGGAGCTGTGAATCGACCCCTGCAACCACAACTAGGTGAGTACACATACACACACACACATGTATGTATATATAGAATGGTATCCTACTTTTTTTTAATACGGTGACCATTTCCCACAAAGGCAGGGTAACAACATGTAGACAATAAATGCACACAGGATATCAAAAATAGCATATCTAGGGTAGTAAGTCAGGTGAAAAAGATACAAAGCAAGAGGCACTGCAGTAGGCCTACAACTGCACAGTTAATTTATCAGTGGTCTGGTAAATTTATTGTTGAAATATGCTTTTTCAGTGCAAATTTTCCTATAAAATGTGGTCTCAATTGTCCCTTTGAGAAATTTAAATTTGTATTGTGTTGATTAAAGTTGATTTGATGATTTTTTCTCCTGTAGTACAGGGCACTTTTGAGTGACTGAAGCTTCACATCATTTGGTCATGTGGTTGAAATGTTGAATATGTTGGAAGAGCAGAGTTTTCTTGACCCTGTCTTAACACCACATGTTCAACCAACTGTTTGTCCAGACAATGTATTGTCTGACCTGAGTATACCAAGTTATAATTGTTACAGGACATTGCACTGCAGTTCCAAGGAGATAGGGTTCGTATGTTGTTTGGAAAAAGCATCAAGTTTGTTATAATGAGAAAATATTGGGTCAGAGATTTTATTCTCTCTCTGTGCGACCTCTTAATGAAATGAAACCACCACTTGAATATTTGTATTTTTACTAGTAATAATTTCTATCTTTGAAAAATTCTTATTAGTTCTATATAGACTTGCATGTATAAAACCAGTCATGGTAGCCTAATGCCTAAAATTATCTGAGTATCTCTTGCTCAGTCTCAATCAGTGGTACAACAAATCCTCATTACTTTAAGAAGCACACTAGATACATTACTTTCCTTAACCTGAGTGGCACGATGGCTAAAGAAATTTAGTCTTATTTCTAAGAGCATTGAGAATTTGTAGTCCCATTTATTTTGACAGAAAAAGACTATCAAACAAGAAGCTGAGGCATTAGGATCTCATGATTAGTTTTTGCAAACACATTTGTATAAAGTTAATAGGAATGTCTATAAATCTGAAGTTAGTAGTAGTAAGAATAGAGAGATGCAATTGGTGGTTCCATTTCACTAAGGAATAGCACATTGAATAAAATGTCAGATCCAGCCTTTTCTTGTTCCAGTAAAATTGGTAAAACCTTCTCCAGAAGCCTGTCTTCATTGAATATTAATGTGCTGTTAGATATGGTCAAGGAAACTCAGCACTTCCAAGATATGTAACCTTTCAACTATACTATCAAATGGACTAAAGATTCAATTACACACAAAAATGTCTGTCTTTACAAGAGAAAAATTGTTGAATCAGCTTTAATCAACACAAGAAAATCTCAGTCTCTTGAAGGGACAATGGAGACCAAATTTTATTGGTAAATTTGCATTTTTTTTTTAACACACTGGTATTCTTCCAAGGTAGGGTGTCCCAACAAAGAAGAAAACACTTTCACTGTCACTCATTCAATCACTGTCTTGCCAGAAGGGCGCCAACATCACAATTTAGTTGATCCTCCAAACCACAACATCCCTGCCTCTCCTTCAGAATGCAGGCACTGTACTTTCCACCTAAAGGACTCAAATCCAGCTTTTTTTTTTTTTCCCCTGAATCTCTCTCATAAATGTTATTGTGCTTACACTGCAACAACATGTCAAATCATAAAATCCACTTGCCTCCACTCCTATCTAACACACACACACACACACACACGCCCCGATGGCATGGTGGCTAGCGCTCTTGCTTCACGCACGGAGGGCCCGGGTTCAATTCCCGGCGGGGCTGAAACATTTTGAAGTGTTTCGTTACACACACACACACACACACACACACACACACACACACACACACACAACAGGCCTAGTGTCTAATTGACATGTGCCTAGGACAAAATGGTAACTAACACACACACACACACACACACACACACAGGTACACACACACACACAGGTACACACACACACGCCCCTGGTGGCCTAGTGGGTAAAGCTCTTGCTTCACGCATGGAGGGGCCGGGTTCAATTCCCGGTGGGGCAGAAACATTTCGAAGTGTTTCCTTACATACACATACACACACACATATATACAACAGGCCTAGTGTCTAATTGACATGTGCCTAGGACAAAATGGTAACTAACACACAGGTACACACACACACAGGTACACACACACACACACACACACAGGTACACACACACACACACACACACACACACACACAGGTACTCGACAAGGTATACAGTGACAGGATGTTCCAGAGAGGGAACACAGAAACAAGGGGACACAACTGGAAGCTGAAGACTCAGATGAGTCAAAGGGATGTTAGGAAGCATTTCTTCAGCCACAGAGTAGTCAGGAAGTGGAATAGTCTAGAGAAAGACATAGTGGAGGCAGGAACCATACACAGTTTTAAGACGAGGTATGATAAAGCTCATGGAGCAGGGAGAGCAGATACCCAGTAGCGGGCAGCGCAGAGGCGGGGCCAGGAGCTGAGTCTCGACCCCTGCAACCACAATTAGGTGAGTACACACACAGGTACACATACACACACACATACACAGGTACACACACACACACAGGTACATACACACACAGGTACACACACACACACACACACAGGTACACACACACACACAGGTACACACACACACACAGGTACACACACACACACAGGTACACACACACACACAGGTACACACACACACACACAGGTACACACACACACACACAGGTACACACACACAGGTACACACACACACACACAGGTACACACACACACACACACAGGTACACACACACACACAGGTACACACACACACACACACAGGTACACACACACAGGTACACACACACAGGTACACACACACACAGGTACACACACACCTGTTGGATGTCCAAGCCCCACACACATAAAGCTCCCTTTACCATCTCCCTGCAAAGTGTCCTAGGAAGACCCTGACCCCTCCTTCCCTCCACCCTAGATTTATACACCCTCCTAGTCATACATATACTATATACAAACACATCCATACATGCATTCATTTTTTAATGCATTCAAATTGTTTTTGTTTATGTATTTTGAAGACAGTTTATATTTTGCCGAGCAGGGCTATAAAAGATAGAGAGTTTTTGTAATTTTTGCATTCATTATGAAGTGTGTTGTCAATTTTCAGAACATAGAGATCTTTAATTAACACCTATAAAGCGTTGATCCCAAAACATTTTTCTTGGAAATATACAAAATGTTACAATTGTATGCACATTCTAACATAAAATATTAGTTGGTATTTTTGGGCATTTTAATTTGTCAAACAATTGAATACACCTCACATTGATGCTCTGCATATGTAGACTAAATTTTTTTAAGATGTTGGCATTTCATCATTCATGATAGCTCCTTGACACATCAGAAGTTCTTTACATAGAGATAAATCTAGTGAAGATAGAGTATCAGTGTTTTAAAATAATAAAGGGGGAAGAAAGTGTAAGTAGCAGCAGACACAGCATATAACTGGTCTTGCTTTCATAAATTATACATTTCAGCTCCTTTCCATTCTAAGGGTGCATAATACTCGAGCATTTGTTAATGACATAATTCTGTCATGCAAATGCTCAGTGAGGGGGGGGGGAAGGGGGGTTACACAAAAGAGTGATCGACCTCAGATGTGTCCTCGGGTAAATAGCCATGGAGAGTGTTGTAGGACAGTGGCCGGAATTCTTACACACCTCTTGAGCAGAAATTACAACAGTAGTCAGTCATTCAAATATTGGACTGCATCATAAAAACAGTGCAGTCATTATATTGAGTTGGTCTGAAAAAAAAAATTGTAGGTCTCAAGCAGTGACAAGAGTTGTGGGCAGTGTGTTTGCTGTATAACTTGATGTCCCTATTAACTGTTAATTACCCAGGTTAGTAGCCCCAAACATGGATTGGTGTCTGTGTGTAACATAGCTTTATGTTTGGTGCAGATTTTCTTCTCTGCCCATCTTTACTGTAGACTTATTTAATTTTTCCTCTTCAGTGTTGGAAATAATGACAGTAAGAGAATTATTTTTATTCACATGTGTCCTCTTCATGGAAAACTCTGCCTGTTTCATAGAAATTGATATTTTTGTATGTAATTCCATGAAGTCTCACGCTGCTGAGAGAGAATGCAGGGTGCAACATTATCATTATAATTTATATTTTTTTCTGAAGTTACTGTTCAAAAATATTGATTTTGTTAAATTGTAATTTAAAAAATTATATCAATGCATAATAACTTGCAAATGATCTATCCTGATTTACTTTTCTTATCAGTTCAGTTCAAATGAACCAAAGGCACAAAATGTTTCTCTTTGTGATATTAACAATGTTGTGATATTTTCAAGTTGTGTTCCAAACTCACTCAAGAAAAAGATTATTATGTTTTTGTGACATTCATATTTGGCATTGCTGAGCCTTGTCCAATAATGTGGGAAGGAACAAAGAAAAAATGGGACCCTCACTGAGCCTAGAATACTGTAGTGTATAACCAGCAGAGATGGGAAGCACCATGTCATGAGAGATGGAAGCTGTTTGAGCAGAGTAACAGTAGTCCATGTTTAGAAGCACTAATTTTCATAGAGCATTAATACTGATCATCTGAGCAGCTACATAGCTTCTAATGTAATGATTCTTTTATCTTGGCAAGAGCATTTCCTAGTCTACAGAGATCACTGTTTGCACGTGTTCAATTGTATTTGGGCACTAGTTAGCTGTGATGTTATATTTGGATAGGCTAGGCAGCCAGTCAAGCTAAAATGTGAATAGTATTCCAACATAGTTGTGTTTTCAGTTTATTACTGATGAAGTAATACAATAGCTGCATGGTAGCTTTTATTAAAGAATTAGACAATTTGTTACCAGGTTTAATTTTTTAGCTAGTAAAATGTAAGCCTAATACACAAGATTTTTTAATTAATTTTTTTTTGGCTACACATTTAAAGAAGAGAATGTTATATAACTGGAGATTGCCTCAGTGACCAGTAAGTGTGCTTCCCTCTCTTCTCTTGTGCATTTTGAGTGTCACATTGTTTTGCCTCTGTTTCTGCTTTACTAGTATTGAAATAGTTTAACATTTGATCTTGAATTGTATCATTACAAAAGTCAACAATGTGACTGGTACTGATAATTGTGTTGCCAGTTGCAGTACCTGGTAGCTGAGAACTTGAGCACAGTAACCCAGAGGTTGTACTATGGTAAGAGTCAAGAAAACCTCACCACTATAAACTCAGACTCCTCTGTAGAATGAAACTTTATTATTTTTGTACTTACAAGTCCTAGTGAAGCGTGGTACTTAAAAAAGTGTACTTGGTCAGTCAACTTGGCTTCCAGGCACTGCATCTTGCACCATTGATGTAAGTCTGAATGTTGTGTTTCATTTTGCCATATGTGTTGTGAACCAAGATAGTGGGTGCAGCCCGAACCGCTGACCAGTGAAGCGGCCCAGAGCCATCTTGAGTCCAGCTGTCCTACAGGGAGGATTTTGGTCCACTCTTTCAGGTTACAAGTGCAACCAGCCATATAGCTTACTCAACTACCCCAGACCAATAGGCCAGCAGTCAGTCACCCAGGGTAGCAGCGTGATCCAGATGACAGCTGTGGCACGGGACACTCAGTGCTGATAGCTCATTTATTTTGTCAAGAATATATCCAGAAGAAAACACAACCCTTTTTTGGATGTGTTAATAGCCCAGATGACAGAAAAAAAAAAAGCTCTCAGTGGTCAAACTTCAGTGATGTGGAAGATACTAGCTTTTTAAGGCAATTTTTTCAGTTTTACTGCTGACTATACAAAGGGAAGTAAAAGTCAAGTCATTCTAATTCAGTTTTGCGCAAAAGAAAATGAACACTTAACATCTCTTGATAAGTAAAGATCACACTGAAGCAGGGGCCACTCTGAGCTCAACTCCTCAATGTCACAGACACTTATTAGCTTCACCAGCAAGGGTGGAGTGATTGGTGTAGGACATGGGGCCCAGTTCTCGGTCACAAAGGACCCAGTGAGAGGTCCTGGAGCTCTCTAGCATTCATGTTCAGTCCTAATAAACAAATGGACCCAAAAGGGCCATTATTCCGCTTATAGCTGTGTTTTAATTTCAACCTTATTTGTTGCAAAATTATTATTATTATTATTATTATAATCAAATAGAAGCGCTAAACCACAGGGGTTATTTGTTGCAAAAGATATGTGAAAAATGTATATATTTTTTTTTTTTCAACAAGTCGGCCGTCTCCCACCGAGGCAGGGTGACCCAAAAAGAAAGAAAATCCCCAAAAAGAAAATACTTTCATCATCATTCAACACTTTCACCACACTCATACATAATCACTGTCTTTGCAGAGGAGCTCAGATACAACAGCTGAGAAAAGTCCCTCCCAGCTGTCACTATCTCAGACCCCTCCTTTAAAGTGCAGGCATTGTACTTCCCATTTCCAGGACTCAAGTCCAACTAAGTCAATTAACTGGTTTCCCTGAATCCCTTCACAAAATGTTACCCTGCTCACACTCCAACAGATCGTCATGTCCCAAAAACCATTCGTCTCCATTCACTCCTATCTAACACGCTCACACATGCTTGCTGGAAGTCCAAGCCCTCGCCCACAAAACCTCCTTTACCCCTTCCCTCCAACCTTTTCTAGGACGACCCTACCCCGCCTTCCTTCCCCTACAGATTTATACGCTCTCCAAGTCATTCTACTTTGATCCATTCTCTCTAAATGACCAAACCACCTCAACAACCCTCTTCAGCCCTCTGACAAATACTTTTAGTAACTCCACACCTTCTCCTAATTTCCACATTCGAATTTTCTGCATAATATTTGCACCACACATTGCCCTTAGACAGGACATCTCCACTGCCTCCAGCCTCCTCCTCGCTGCAGCATTTACAACCCATGCTTCACACCCATATAAGAGTGTTGGTACCACTATACTTTCGTACATTCCCTTCTTTGCCTCCATGGATAATGTTTTTTGTCTCCACAGATACCTCAATGCACCACTCACCTTTTTTACTTCATCAATTCTATGGTTAACCTCATCCTTCATAAACCCATCCGCTGACACATCAACTCCCAAATATCTGAAAACATTTACTTCTTCCATAATCCCTCTCTCCAATGTGATATCCAATTTTTCTTTATTTAAATCGTTTGATACCCTCATCACCTTACTCTTATCTATGTTCACTTTTAACTTTCTACCTTTACACACACTCCCAATATATATATATATATATATATATATACAGTGGACCCCCGAGTAACGTAAAAACTTCACTCCAGAAGCCTGCTCAAGTGCCATTACCGAACAAATTTACTCCCTTAAGGAATAATATCACGTAGGTTAGTCTATTTCAGACCCCCAAAAATACACTTCCATTATTATACTTACATAATTGTACGATTTCCGGGGTGTTCGTTACTCGGGGGTCCACTGTATATACAGTAGACCATCATTTAACAAGTTTATTTGGCACAATTTGGTTATAGCACGATTGAAGACTTGTGGAACAATTTTATACAACACTTCATAAAATTAATTTAACACGGTTCAGTTTGAGGGAGGGGAAAAAATTTGGAGCGTCAGCCACAGGATACTTTTGGCTGTGGGTTAAACCACTGAGTTAATGGGGGAGACCTACCGTCATCCCCCGCGATCCTCCGCCACCCTCACCACCCCTGCGACCCTTCGCCACCCCTCCACCCTTGTCCCAGTCTTGGGTTCATACATGTGTATAACTGTACTCTACTAGGATCTAGCTGTGTTTATTTTTGTCTAGATCTTTTAATTGCCATATCTTGTATCTGCCTAGCAATCATGGCACCCAGTAGGCATACAAGTGTTGCTGAAAGTGGCAAGAAAATGTTTAAGCGTTGAAGTCTAGGAATTACAAAGAAAATTGAGATATTAGATAAGCTTAAGAGTGGCTCATGTGTGGTGGATATAGTGAGGGCCTATGGCCTGAATGAAGAGTCAGTTCGTACAATTAAAAAGAAGATTAAGACACTTTAAGCAACATATGGGAATCTTTATTGAAACATTTTGCCACACATGGCTTCAGTCCAATACAAAGCAGAAGTTTTGAAGTAATCAGTCCCTCAGCCTGGAGTCGATGTGTTCAGTCCATCAATCTTGTAGAAAGTACAGCATAGGGCCGTAGAAGTGGCTTATATACTGTAGTCAGGTGAGGCGAAGCGGGAGGAGGCGGGGTCATAGTGGTACCATCCACTAGTCTAAGTAGGTCTTCGTCCAAAGGTTGGACAAATGTAGAAGAATTCATTTGTATCAAGATCCCATGATGTTGCAGTGTCTGACAGATGTGACAAATGGTTTTGAAAACCGACAAGATGTGGAGGAGTTTATCTCTACAAGTGAAATAAAGGAAATGTTGGGAATCTGGGAGAGATTTTCAGACTTTATTGAAAGGAAACACCCAGAGAAAGTTTCAAGTGGTCAAGCGTTGGAGTTATGTAATGATGCTTGCATAACTCATTTCCCCCCCTCCACAAGCATTGTATAATCCTACAGGTTTAGCGCTTCCCCTTGATTAAAAAAAAATCCAAAACATTCTGAAAGGAAGAAACAAACCTCTTTGGACAGTTTTTTATTGAAACGCCCTGCAGATGAAAGTGTAGCAGTTAAGTTCAGTGACAAAGTGTAGCATTAAGAGTGTAGCAATTAAGTGAAGCATTAGGAGTGTAGTGATCTAATGCAGTTAGCCTCACAAACTCCATTTTCTCCTATAATAGCACCTCTGAAGGGGAGACATTTTCATAGCGGGAGCGAGAATAGCCGCGAATACTCCCTTCGCTGTCCACTAGCCACATGAGATATTTTATTCATTCTAGTGTGTATATCAGATTTCTATGTTATTTATATTGTTTATTATGTCATATTAGATGAAATGTGATAGATAAATAAGCCGTAGAGTTGATATTAGCGAAATATTGAAGTATTTTGTTGTGCCTCCTGAGAGCCGGAATGGATTAATGGCTTTTCAGTTAATTTAAATGAGGAAAATTGACTCAGCATACGAACAAATCAGGATACGAACAAGGTCACAGAACGGATTAAGTTCGTAAGCCGAGGTATTTTGGGTATTTAGTAATTCAATAACAAATATAATTAGTGATATATTAACCCTTTGGGGGTCGACAGGCCTTCTCGGAAACGTGTTCCTGGGGTTGAAAATTTTTTGGAAAAAAAAAATTATTTTTTTCTTATGAAATGATAGAGAATCTTTTTCCGATCATAACGCCACCAAAATTATGAAATTTGATCGAAAACTAACGGAATTATGCTTTTGCGAAGTTCGCGGTATCTATGACACTGACGCATCGGCGATTTCACCCACTTTGAGCCCTATTTTCGACAAATTCCAATGTTTCAGTCTCCTAAAATTATAGCTATTTCGTTAGAACTCCATTTCTTCTATCGATTGAGTACAAGAAACTGCCTATTTACCAATTTCATCTACCCAAAATAGTGGTCAGAAAATGGCAATTTTCCAATTTCACACAAATTTCAAACGATGCCAATTTCAAAATAGGGTCCAGAGTAAACAAGGCAGACATTCCTGGCACTAAAATAACATGTTCTCTGTTCATTAGCCACGTCTCCAGGCCCCTGTTCCATTACTTTTGCTTTCCATTTTGAATTTTTATTCTCACACAAAATTAGAAGATTTACTGTTATGTATACAACTGCATCATTGTAAAAATGGTATAAATAATATCAGAGCACTTGTACATGAATATAAGACTCGCCAGTTGATGTGTATTGGACGCATGGTGTGATTTGTTTACTCTTGAACATCGTCAAAAATCGAACATTTTCGCTACTTTGATCTCAATTTCAAGGTACTTGTCTTTGTCATACCAATCAAAATCATCTCTATTTCTGTAATATATCTTCCATTCTACCAAATGAGACCAAGAAAACGAGAATACATCAATAAATACCATACGAAAATCGACTGCAAAGTCGCTGTTTTAATCGTAAAAAACGGTCAGTTTTTTTTTTCTCATTATGCAGTGTGTGCTGCAGGATTTTTTTTATACTGCGCACACTGACCACACAGACCCATTCTTTCATATATATGCCTACCAGACGTTTTCTGCTTAAATTGAGGCCGCTAGAATTTGGGCGTACTAGTACGGCACCAACCCCTGCTCGTAAAACGTACTAGTACGGCACCGACCCCAAAAGGGGTTAAGGATGAAGTTATGTACATGAGTTGAAGGAATAATAAATAAGAACGGACAATACAGGATGGAAGAATCGTTCAGCATAATAAATTGTTGTTAGGATCACATTAAGGAAGTTAGTTTAATATCTTTATTATGCACCCCATACCCATCTTGTGGGCGGTAGTCAAAAGATTACACATTATGGAAAGGAGGTGTTTTTTAACAGTAGATCTGAAAGAGCTGGCAGATAGAGACTGGAATTTTCTGAGAGTTACTGACTTAATTAAATGCAGTATACAGTACCAAATATACAATACATACTGATGAAGTAGCTGTAGAAATGGTAGTATAATGCTGAATCATTCATGAATGAATGATGGTGAATGTTTTTTCTACTTCGGGCCACCCTGCCTTGGTGGGAGATGACCAATGAGGTAAAAAAAAAATTTTTTTTTTTTTTACTTAACAGCCGTCTCCTGCCAAGGCAGGATGATTCAAGGAAGAAAACACATTCACTAACATTCTCAACTGCTGTCTTTTGAGAAGTGTGCTGACATCACAATCAGATTACCCCTCCCAGTGCAACATCCTCACTCCTCCTTCAGAGTGCAGGCACTGCCCTCCACACCTCCAGGACTCTTGTCCAGCTAACTAGTTTCCTTAGATTAACAATAACAGCAATTGACATCAAAAAGGAATCAAACATAGGCCTGAATGAAAATTCACATCCGCTGATATAAAATCAGATACCCTTTATAACTTCTCTTTGTTCTGCAATCTGAATTTCTGTTCTACCCATAACTTTCAATAATAATTCTACTGTACACTTTTAATTGGTATGCTCAATATTTTGTTTGATATTAGTAATGCCATAATGCCATCTCTTTACTGACTTATTATATTTTCAACCAAAGCTATTGCAGAGGATAAGCAAGGAACTAATTTTTTTCTAGTGAATTATTGTAGTACTGTATAAATAGTACAGCAATTGGTAATACAGTACTCTACTTATTTAGAGAAAAATAGAATAAATAATATATATGATGTGATGCTAGACTATGTATTGATGGATAAAAGGTTGATGGGTAAACTTTTGAATGTGCATGTTTTTAGAGAAGTGACTGATATGTCAGATCATCATTTAGTGGTTCCTATAGCAAGAATAAAATGCAGGTGGAGTTTAACCCTTAAACGGTCCAAACGTAAATATACATTCTTACCGCTACTGCCCCAAACGTATATTTACGTTTTATTTTTCATTCCTCCAAATTTGGCATGATTGGCCTGAGATGCCTGGTCAGCATAGAAAGGGTCCTAACACTCGGTGTGCGCCATATTAAAAAAATCTGTGACCACTTAGTACCTTTTGGGAGCACCAGTTAAATTGAGAGCCAGCTAGAGCAAACACTGCGGCAAACACCAAGGATTCACTGATGTCATGTCATATTAACACTCCTTTTTTAAGTGGAAAGTGATGTCGGCAGGCTGGCAGGCCAGCTGGCTGGCTGGCTGGCCACCTGGCCACCTGGCTGCCAGCAGCTGGCTTGCCAGCTGGGTACCTGATTGGCTGTCTTTGTATCCGTCTGTCTGTCTGTATTTATCTGTCTCTTTGTCTCTATCTCACAGGAACACATACGTAAATACAATTATACCTAGTGTAAATTACCTAGGATAACTCAAAAAATCCAGGCAAAGTGTTATACTGTGCTTGGGATCTGCGTAATACCATTTGGTTCATGAGCTACTCTCTGAGACAAGCAGACAGAAAGGAGACGACACACAAACAGACAGAAAGACACACACACAGACAGACAGAAAGACAGACAGACAGATACAGACAGACAGACAGACAAATTTGAGTAACAAATAAAGGGAAGCAGTGTAGGCTTCAAATGTCATCACTGTAATTACTGGACTGATAGGAAGAGATAAGACTAGCCTCACCCACACCAAATGTCACCAGTCAGTCATGATTAGTGGAGATCAGATGAGATAATGCTTAGGGTTGAAATTTATTGTAATGATTATTACATATTATTATTTTTATTATTATGCACTATGTATAATTATTATTATGCACTATCATTATTATTATTATTATTATTATTATTATTATGCACTATCATTATTATTATTATTATTATTATTATGCACTATCATTATTATTATTATTATTATTATTATGCACTATCATTATTATTATTATTATTATACACTATCATTATTATTATCATTTGAGTACAATTTCAGTACCTAATATTACTGTCAGAACACAGATTGGCTATGAAATCACAAGAACTACTACAAATTGTAATTATCAGAACATAAAAATTATATAAAATAATAAAAAAATGAGAAAAAAAAGGTATATCGGCAACGATTCTGCAAGCGGCAGGACTCCTGTTGCTGTCAGGTGAGCATCCAGAGCCAACTTCTCCGCCTCATATCTCGGTAACTACTGACCCTAGATTTTTTTTTTAATTCTACTACACTTAAAAAAATGTGCTCTTCATTTCTATAAAAAAAAAATTTCGAAATATTCGGGGCAGTAGCGGTAAGAACGTATATTTACGTTTGGACCATTTAAGGGTTAAGGACAATAGCATAAGTGGGTAAGAGAGAAGTGAATGAGGTGAAGAAGGCAGTTAGTGGAGATATAATCAACTATTAGTAGAAAGATGGGCTAGAGAGGAATGGGATAGATTGAGGAATGCAGTGCTACTGTGCTCAGCAGAAGTTTGTGGATATTGGGAGGGTGGGTGCAGGTGGAAAGAGGAATGATAAAAGAGGGTGGTAAGGGAGGAAAAAAGTCATGGTTTTACAATGTGAAAATGATATATGGAAGGTATAGCATATTGAGAGAAAAAAGGGGGGGTGTAAACATGTCATGAGGGAGTGAAAAGGAAAGCTAGTAAGAGATTGGGCAAGTCTTTATTGTCAAAAATTGCTGAGAATGAGAAACAGTTTTGGAGAGAGATTAAAAAGTTGAGAAAGCCTGGGGAGCAACCGGACCTGGCAGTTATAAACAAAAAGATGTGGAGGTGCTAGAGACATGATAGAATATTTTGAGTTGTTAATGATGAAGGGATAAGCACTGGTCAGGGAGGAATATCTGGTAGAGGGAAGGTTAAAAAAAGGGGGGAATGTGAGGAAAGTACATGAGGCGGTTAAAAAAGCAACTGGAACAGATGGGATTAAGGCTGAGATATTAAATGCAGGTGGGGCTATAGTTTTAGAGTGGTTGGTGTATTTGTTCAGTACATGCCTGAAAGAAGGAAAGGTACCTAGAGACTGGTAGAAAGTATACATGGTTATTTCATAAGGAAAACGGGTACAAGAGGGTGTAAGAACCCTTTTGTGATTGTTAAACGTACCTCTGAGTTACTATTGTGCATTCCAGTACAGTACTGTATAAAGCTTCACCTTCATTCTTACAGCATACTGTTTGTGTTAAGATTGCTGAAGATAAGCAGACTATAAATCCAAGGGATTTAGATAAAAAATATTATTCATGATATATAACACTGGTCTGCATGATTCTTTTTTTTTATTGACTCTGTGGTATTTTTTTCAGTATACAGTGGACCCCCGGTGTTCGTGATGCTCCAAACTCGCCCTTTTATGTAAGTGTATTTTTCTAAGTGTATTTTTGGGGGGTCTAAAAGGACTAGTCCACTTTACATTATTCCTTATGGGAATAAATTTGTTTGGTAATAGCACTTGAACAGCATTCTGGAATGAAAAAATCACGAAAACCGGGGGTCCACTGTATATATGGAAAATAGTGATTCATTGTGTTTTTTATTCATCTCTATCACATCAGGTTGTCAAGTTATATGGAAACGTTACTTTTCTCTTTTCATATAACATAAGTACGGTGGTCCCTCGACTAACAAAATTAATCCGTTCCAGGAGCTATTTCTCCACACAAAACTTTCATGATTAGAAACCTTATTTCCCATAAGAAATAATGTAAATACAGTGGAACCCCGGTTAACGAAAACCCCGGAAATCGTGCAATTATGTAAGTATAATATTGTAAGTGCTTGTGGAAGTGTATTTTTGGGGGTCTGAACAACCACGGTGACATCACACATCCTTGTCTAAGGCCCACTTTTACTGGGAAATAGTCCCCTTCCCTCCTACACACTCTAACCTGAGCCTCACTATCCTCATAAAAACTCTTCACTGCTTTCAGTAACCTTCCTCCTATTCCATACACCTGCAACATCTGCCACATTGCCCCCCTATCTACCCTATCATACGCCTTTTCCAAATCCATAAATGCCACAAAACATCTTTACCCTTATCCAAATACTGTTCACCTATATGTTTCACTGTAAACACTTGGTCTACACACCCCTACCTTTCCTAAAGCCCCTTGTTCATCTGCTATCCTGCTTTCTGTTTTACTCTTAATTCTTTCAATAATAACTCTACCATACACTTTACCAGGTACACTCAACAGACTTATTCCCCTATAATTTTTGCACTCTCTTTTGTCCCCTTTGCCTTTATACAAAGGAACAATACACGCTCTCTGCCAATCCCTAGGTACCTTACCCTCTTCCATACATTTATTAAATAATAGCACCAACCACTCCAAAATTATATCCCCACCTGCTTTTAACATTTCTATCTTTATCCCATCAATCCCAGCTGCCTTACCCCTTTCATTCTACCCACTGCCTCACGAACTTCCCCTACACCCACAACTGGCTCTTCCACACTCCTACAAGATGTTATTCCTCCTTGCCCTACACACGAAATCACAGCTTCCCTGTCTTCATCAACATTTAACAAATCCTCAAAATATTCTCTCCATCTTCCCGATACCTCTAACTCTCCATTTAATAACTCTCCTCTCCTATTTTTAACTGTCAAATCCATTTGTTCTCTAGGCTTCCTCAACTTATTAATCTCATTCCAAAACTTTTTCTTATTTTCAACAAAATTTGCTGATAACATCTCACCCACTCTCTCATCTGCTCTCTTTTACATTGCTTCACCACTCTTTTAACCTCTCTTTTCTCTCCATATACTCTTCCCTCCTTGCATCACTTCTACTTTGTAAAAACCTCTCATATGCTAACTTTTTCTCCCTTACTACTCTCTTTACATCATCATTCCACCAATCGCTCCTCTTCCCTCCCGCACCCACTCGCCTGTAACCACAAACTTCTGCTGAACACTCTAACACTACATTTTTAAATCTACCCCATACATTTTCGACCCCATTGCCTACACTCTCACTAGCCCATCTATCCTCCAATAGTTGTTTATATCTTACCCTAACTGCCTCCTCTTTTAGTTTATAAACCTTCACCTCTCTTTTACTTACTGATTCTATTTTCCTTGTATCCCATCTACCTTTTACTCCCACTGTAGCTATAACTAAAAAGTGATCTGATATATCTGTAGCCCTCTATAAACATGTACATCCTGAAGTCTACTCAACAGTCTTTTATCTACCAATACATAGTCCAACAAACTACTGTCATTACGCCCTACATCATATCTTGTATACTTATTTATCCTCTTTTTCTTAAAATATGTATTACCTATAACTAAACCCCTTTCTATACAAAGTTCAATCAAAGGGCTCCCATTATCATTTACACCTGGCACCCCAAACTTACCTACTACACCCTCTCTGCATGTTTCTCCCACTTTAGCATTTAGGTCCCCTACCACAATTACTCTCTCATTTGGTTCAAAAGTTCCTATACATTCGCTTAACATCTCCCAAAATCTCTCTCTCTCCTCTACACTCCTCTCTTCTCCAGGTGCATACACGCTTATTATGACCCACTTTTCGCATCCGACCCTTATTTTAATCCACATAATCCTTGAATTTACACATTTATATTCCCTCTTTTCCTTCCATAACTGATCCTTCAACATTATTGCTACCCCTTCCTTAGCTCTAACTCTCTCAGATACTCCTGACTTAATCCCATTTATTTCTCCCCACTGAAACTCGCCTACCCCTTCAGCTTTGTTTCGCTTAGGGCCAGGACATCCAACTTCTTTTCATTCATAACATCGGCAATCATCTCTTTCTTATCATCCGCACTACATCCACGCACATTCAGACAACCCAATTTTATAAAGTTTTTCTTAAGAGGTAGTAGGTTGGTAGACAGCAACCACCCAGGGAGGTACTACCGTCCTGCCAGGTGACTGTGAAACAGAAACCTGAAACTGTTTTACATGATGGTAGGATTGCTGGTGTCTTTTTTCTGTCTCATAAACACGCTGGATAACAGGTATATCTAGCTACTTCTACTTACACTTTAGGTCACACTACACTGGCATACACATGCATATATATACATACACACATCTAGGTTTTTCTTCTTTTTCTTAATAGCTCTTGTTCTTTTTATTTTCTCTATTGTCCATGGGGAAGTGGAAAAGAATCTTTCCTCCGTAAGCCATGCGTGTCGTATGAGGCGACTAAGATGCCGGGAGCAATGGGCTAGTAACCCCTTCTCCTGTACAAATCTACTAAAAACGAGAAGAAGAAAAACTTTATTATTATTATTATTATAATCAAATAGAAGCGCTAAACCACAGGGGTTATACAGCGGTGGGTCTAATATACATTCACAAATTTTTTTTTTTTAAATTCTTGGACCCTGGCTGTCACTGAGATTTGGCCTCTGAACCCTGAAAGGGTTAAACTGTCCAAACGTAGATCTACGTTCAATCGCGTAACGCTCCGAACATAGATCAACGTTTTATTTTTCATGCCTTCAAATTTAGTGCGACAGGCCTGAGTCGCCTAGACATGAGAGAATGGGTTTGCGAACTCAGTATGCGCAGTATTAAAAAAAATCTGGGCCCACTTAGTACCTTGTGGGAGCACCAGTTCAAATGAGTGCCAACTAGAGCAAATAGCGTGGCAAACACCATGGATTCACTGATGTCATGTCATATGAACACTCCCCTTTTAAGAGGAAAGTGATGTTGATCCAAAGTTTAGTGGCTGTGAGATGGATGTGGCCACAAGTGATCGAGGAAATATCAAAAACCTCGATAATAACCCATGCGCAACATCTGTGCAACATCCTTTCATTTTTGATACCACTGGTAGTGTCATCCTGCCAGAATGTCCTATAACCTATGCCCTAAGTAAAGAGAAATGATTCTGGAATGTGTAATACGTATTCGTCGGGCCAGCTGGCTGGCTGGGTTGGTGGGTGGCTGGCTGACTGACTTTGGCTGTCTCTGTCTCTCTCTCACAGGTACACATAAGTACAGTTATCATGCATAGTGTAAATTACCTAGGATAACCCAAAAAATCTAGTGCTATACACTGTGCTTGTATATACAGTGGACCCTCGGTTAACGAATACCCCGGAAATCGTGCAATTATGTAAGTATAATTTTGTAAGTTCTTGTGGAAGTGTGTTTTTGGGGGTCTGAAATAGTCTAACCTACATGACATTATTTCTTAAGGACGTAAATTCGTTCGGTAATGGCACTTGAGCAGGCTTCTGCAATGAATTTTTTTCGTTAACCGAGGGTCCACTGTACAGTGGAACCCCGGTTAACGAACACCCCGGAAATCGTGCAATTATGTAAGTATAATATTGTAAGTGCTTGTGGAAGTGTATTTTTGGGGGTCTGAAATAGACTAACCTAAATGACATTTTTTCTTAAGGAAGTAAATTCGTTCGGTAATGGAACTTGAGCAGGCTTCTGCAATGAATTTTTTTCGTTAACCGGGGTTCCACTGTATAAGGCATAATACGCATGACTGGCAAGTAATACCAAGTTCACTTATCAGGAATCAGATGTGACTGCATCCTGTGTAATAACTGTTGGTTCATGAGCCACTCTGAGACAGAGACAAACAGACAAAAAGAAGATACACTGGTAGACAGAAAGACTGACACACAGAGGCAGACAGAAAGACAGACACACACAGGCAGACATAGCTAGACAGACAGACATGTTTATGTGTAACAGTGAAAACAAACAAAGCCAGGGGTTCCCTACAGCAATGCACAATCATAGTGTCAAACCACTGCTGCACTGTCAGCAGTTTAGTGACACCCAGTCTTTCACCATGCTTCAAGGAGTTTCATATATACTCCAGTGTCTAAAACATTGCTGGGATCTATAAATACTTTGTATATACTATTTCTAGACAATAGTAAATGACCAAGGCAGATGAAAATGTTCACCTGTCTGTGTGTTTGTGACTATTTGAGTACAATTTCAGTACCTAATATTAGTGTCAGAACAAAGATTGGCTATGAAATCACAAGAACTACTATAAATTGTAATTATCAGAACATAAAATTATGCCCTCTTCATTAAAAAAAAAAAAAATATTCAGAGCGCTGCGCGAGTGAACTTAGATCTACGTTTGGCCAGTTTAGGGGTTAATATTGTATAGTAAATACTGCATTTAAGAGTTTACAGGCATTTTCAATATTTCTTTGAAATGAAACTATATTCATTTACTTCCCATTCAGGTGCCTCCAGGTTGATTGGTTCCTTCATTGTTCGCTCCTTAAACATAACTCTGTTCAAGTGGTCCACAAGAATGACAGATGTTGTCCTGTAAACAAAATTGTACACAGCTACAGTATGCTCTATTATCACATAATATTACAATGTACAGTGAAACCTCGGTTTTCATCATTAATTCGTTCCAGAAAGTCTGACGAAAACCGAATTCGACAAAAACTGAAGCAATATTTCCCATAAATAATGTAAATCCAATTAATCCGTTCCAGACACCCAAAAAGTATTAACAAAAAATACATTTTATAGAGAATAACTATAGTTTTACATACAGAAAACAATGAGAAATAAATATAAAAGACTAATGAAATGAATAAATGAACATTTAATATCACTTTTACTTTTATTGAAGACTCTTGTTGGTGTATGGAAGACGCGAGGAAGGGAGAGTTAGGAGGAGAGGTTATTGGTTGGAAGGGGAATCCCCCTCCATGAGGAATTCAGGTATCAAGTCCCTATCCGGGGTTACTTCCCTTCTTTGTCTTTTACTGGCATTGGACCCCTGTCACACAAAAAAATCTGTCCAGAGAGGTCTGTTTCTGGTGTCTCTTTAAGATTTGCCTAACATGGGACAAGGCATTGTCATTCAACATGTTGCAGACACAGCTTGCAACACCTTTGTTATGGTGATATTTCTCCACAAAACTTTGCAGGTCACTCCACTTTGCACACATGTCCTTAATCACTTAAGAAGGCACATTCTTCCCTCTCTCTTCCTCCTCCTCTGAAGCAATTTCCTCGGCTGCGATCTGTTGCTGTTCCAGTTGAAGGTGTTACAGCTCTTCAGTGGTTAGCTCTTCCCTGTGGTCATCCACCAACTCTTCCACATCCTGGCCACTCACATCCAACCCCATAAACTTCCCCAAAGACACAATTCTATCGTGTTTCTCGCCTTCTTTATCAAAGGGCTGGCACTTGGAACTTTATTGGCCCCATGGTGGCTTATTTAGCAGTCACACTCAATAAACAAGCACAAAAACAATGGATTATTACGAATTGTTTCAGATGAATGTGCAGGGAAACAATGCCAGACTGACTCAGAACGCATGGGATGCTTTGTGTGGGCGTGGGCAGGCGGACATGTTCGGTACGGCGGGCCGATGAAAACCGAGGTGATGAATGAAAACTGGGACAAAATTTTGACGAAAAAAGTCATCGAATAACGAATTTGATGAAAACCAGGGCAAAGGAAAACCAAGGTTCCACTGTACTATGTCTATATACAGCACTAGTAACAAAAATTTATTCCCGATGAAAATTATAAGATAATTTTGCTATGTACCATTTTTAATTAGATTAGTCTAAGCTGCAATAACATTTAAAGCTTAAGATGAACTATTTATAAATAAATAACTATTTTATTCTTGGATGCATTCCATAAGTACAGTATGTATATACGTATTATCAAAATAATTAATGGTTATGGAGGCAAAGAAGGTAATGTACGAGAGTATAGTGGTACCAACACTCTTATATGGGTGTGAAGCATAGGTTGTAAATGCTGCAGCAAGAAGGAGGCTGGAGGCAGTGGAGATGTCATGTCATGTAAATATTATGCAGAGAATACGTAGTGTGGAAATTAGGAGGAGGTGTGGAGTTACTAAAAGTATTATTTAGAGGGCAGAAGAGGGCTTGTTGAGGTGGTTTGGTTATTTAGAGAGGATGGAGCAAAATAGGAGACTTGGAGGGTGTATAAATCTGTAGTGGAAAGGAGAGGGGTAGGGGTCATCCTAGGAAAGGATGGAGGGAGGGGGTAAAAGAGGTTTTGTGTACAAGGGGCTTGGACATGCATCAGGCATGTGTGAGTGTGTTATATAGAAGTGAATGGAGATGAGTGATTTTTGGGACCTGACGAGCTGTTGGAGTGTGAGCAGGGTAATATTTTGTGAAGGGATTCAGGGAAACCGGTTAGCCGGACTTGAGTCCTGGAGGTGGGAAGTACAATGACTGCACTTTAAAGGAGTGGTTTGGGATACTGGCTGTTTGGAGTGACATCTAAACTGTCATATCTCAGCACCTCTGCAAAGACAGTGATTATGTATGAATGATGGTGAAAGTGTTGAATGATGATGAAAGTGTTGAATGATGATGAAAGTGTTTCTTTCTTTTTTAGGTCACCCTACCTCGGTGGGAGACAGCTGATGTGTTGAAGAAAACAATTATGGTTAAAAATTCATATAATGTGGTTCATATAGGCAGGTTGATTGTAGATGTGAGATGTCCCTTGCATGCATAGTGTTTCAGATGAAACTAAAGCTTAAATTTTACATCTTCCACATATATAGATCCCTTCAGGAGCAAGGGATCCTTGGTGTTGGTGAAGGGCTCTTTATCTAAGGAAATGGAGGTACTTTGCCTTCCTTGGATCAAGCCTGATCACCTCTCATTCCCCAAATGCTGTATGAACCCTATGCATTTAGCATTTCCCCATGAATTTTTTTATTAACACACTGGACATTTCCCACCAAGGCAAGGTGACCTGAAAAAAGAAGAAACACTTTCATCATTCACTCCATCACTGTTTGCCAGAGGCACGCCTACACTACAGTTAAAAATCTGCAATGTATCAACATCCCTCTTCCAGAGCACAGTCACTGTACTTCTCACTTACATGACTCAAGTCTGGCTAACAGGTTTCCCTGAATCCCTTCATAAATGTTATTTTGCTCACACTCCAACTGCATGTCCAAACCCTTTGCAAACAAAACCTCTTTTTCCCCTTTGCATGATATGTATGCAAGAATATAAATGGTGAAAGAGTAAACAGCAAATTATAAAAGTACAGTACAGTGGACCCCCAGAGTTCGTACTGCTCCAAACTCGAACAATTATGTAAGTGTATTTTTGGGGGTCTAAAAAAACTAATCTAATTTACATTATTCCTTATGGGAACAAATTCGTTCGGTAACGGCACTTGAGCAACATTCTGGAACGAATTAATGACGAACTCCGGGGGTTCACTGTATATATAATTGGATATTTAACCCTTTGACTGTCGCAACCCCTAATCCTGAGTGCTCTCCTGTTGTCCCAAAATTTAAAAAAAAAAATATTTTTTCTTATGAAATGATAGAGAATCTTTTCCCGATGGTAATGACACCAAAAGTATGAAATTTGATTAAAAACTTATGGAGTTATGCTCTCGCGAAGTTAGTGATCTCGGCGATATATACGCATCGGCAATTTCGCCGACTTTGAGCCCTATTTTCGGCCAATTCCATTGTTCCAGTCGACCAAACTCATAGCTATTTCTTTAGAACTCCATTTGTTCTATCAATTGAGTACAAGAAACCACCAATTTACCGATTTCAACTACCCAATAAAGTGGTCAGAAATTGGCAATTTGGCCAATTTCATGCAAAATAAAAAAGTTGGCAATTTCAAAATAGGGTCTAGAATAAACAATGCAGACATTCCTGGCACTAAAGATGATATCTGTTCATTAGTCACCTCTTTAGGCCCCTCTTATATTACTCTTGCTTTCTATTTTGATTTTTTATTCACACAAAAAATAGAAGATTTACCGTTATGCAGACTATTGCATTATTGTAAAAATGGTATAAATAATATTAGTGCACTTGTGAAAGAATATTATACTCACCAATTGATGTGTATTGGACACGTGGCGTGATTTGTTTACTCTTGAACATTTGCAAAAATCGAACATTTCCCCTACTTTGAGCTCAATTTCAAGGTCGTTTTCATCATGAAATTAATCAAAATCATCTATATTTCTGTAGTATGTTTTCCATTCTATCAAATGAGACCATATAAAAGAGAATACAACCATAAATACTATATGAAAATACACCTCAAAGATGGCGTTTTAATTAAAAAAAACGGTCGGAGTTTTTTTTTCTCTCATTATGCACTGCGTGCTGCAGGATTTTTTTTTATACTGCGCGCACAGACCCATTCTCTCATATGTGGGCCTACCAGCTTTCTCCCGCTTGATTTGAAGCCGCTAGAATTTGTGAGTATATATATGTCTGAAACAGTGGCTCGTAAGACGTATATATACGACCGAAACAGTCAAAGGGTTAAGAACAGTATTGTTCTAGGCAACTGAATGTAAACAAGAAAATTGAGGAATGACTTAAGATTGAGTATTCTTATTACAGTGGTACCCCAAGTTTCGTACAGCTCCCAACTCGAACAATTATGTAAGTGTATTATTGTAAGTGCTTTTGTAAGTTTATTTTTGGGGGTCTGAAACGGACTAATCTAATTTACATTATTCCTTATGGGGAACAAATTCATTCGGTAACGGCACTCGAACAGCCTTCTGGAACAAATTATGGCTGAAACTCGGGGTACCACTATACTTTGACTATAACTTTTCATCTGACTAGTAGTAATTATAAAAATCTTTAATTGGATTTGTATTAAATAATGATTGTTCTATAATTAATAATAATGCATATTATGGGTGTGAAGCATGGGTGGAGAATGTTGCAACAAGAAGGCTGGAGGCAGTGGAGATGTCATGTCTGAGGCCAATGTGTGGTGTGAATCCATAGTTTGGAGATTAGGAGGAGGTGCGGGATTACCAAAACTATTATCCAGAGGGCTGAGGAGGGGTTATTGAGATGGTTTGGACATGTAGAATGACTTCGAATGTATAAATCTGTAGTGGATGGAAGGCAGGGTAGGGGTCGGCCTAGGAAAAGTTGGAGGGAGGGGGTAAAGGAGGTTTTGTGTCCAAGGGGCTTGGACTTCCAGTAAGCGTGCGTGAGCGTGTTAGATAGGAGCAAATGGAGACAAATGGTTTTTAGGACTTGACGTGCTGTTGGAGTGTAAGCAAGGTAACATTTATGAAGGGATTCAGGGAAACCGGCAGGCCGGACTTGATTCCCGAAGATAGGAAGTACACTCTGGAGGAGGGGTGTTAATGTTGCAGTTTTATAACTGTAGTGTAAGAACGCCTCTGGCAAGACAGTGATGGAGTGAATGATGAAAGTTTTTCTTTTTCTGGCCACACTGCCTTGGTGGGAAACGGCTGATGTGTTAATAAAAAATAATAATAAATACAGTGGACCCTCGGTTTTCGTTGAAAATTCATTCCAGAATGCTGTTTGAGTGACATTACTGAACGAATTTGTTCCCATAAGGACAAATGTAAATTAGATTAGTCATTTCAGAACCCCAAAAATACACTTACAAAAGCTCTTACAAAAATACATTTACATAATTGTTCAAGTTTGGAGGTGAACAAAAACCGAGGGTCGACTGTAATGTTAATGCTCTGCTACAGTAGTTGAAGATTACGAGTGGTAAATGAGACACTTTTGCAACATTTGGGTATCTTTTATTTTGGAAACATTTTGCCACACAGTGGATTCTTCAGTTTAATGCAGAAAAAGTTGGAAGATGAGGAGTTTGAGGTAATCAGTCCTCAGCCTGGAGTCGATGTGTTCAATCTATGAATCTTGACTTTTGTCAAGACTGAGTGGATTGAACACATCGACTCCAGGCTGAGGACTGATTACCTCAAACTCCTCATCTTCCAACTTTTTCTGCATTAGACTGAAGAAGTCACTGTGTGGCTAAATGTTTCCAAAATAAAGATACCCAAATGTTGCAAAAGTGTCTCATTTATCAACATTTTTTTTTTTTTGTAAACCATTTATAAAAAAGATTACAGAGCACCATAGATTACATCATTTGATTCAACTTCTTTAGTACTCTCATCATAAATGTTGATGGAGACATGAAGGAAAAGAACAGCAATCAAACCACAATACTGTCTTAGTTGTTTTCCAGCTGCCTACCATTCTTGCCCTGTGGCCTGGTGGCTATAGCTCTCGCTTCACACGGCGAGTGTCCGGGTTTGATTCCCGGCGAGGGTAGAAACATTGGACGTGTTTCTTTACACCGTTTGTCTATGTTCCCCATCAATAAAATGCGAACCTGGGTGTTAGTCGACTGGTGTGGGTCGCATCCTGGGACAAAACTGACCTAATTTGCCCGAAATGCTCTGCATAACACCCTGGAAATCGTACAATTATGTAAGTATAATACTGTAAGTGCTTGTGGAAGTGTATTTTTGGGGGTCTGAAATAGACTAACCTACGTGACATTTTTCCTCAAGGGAGTATAAATTCGTTCGGTAATGGTGCTTGAGCAGGCTTCTGGAGTGAAATTTTTATGATACTCGGGGGACCACTGTAGTAGTACTGTGGACCCTCGGTTTTCGTTCACCTCCAAACTCGAACAATTATGTAAGTGTATTTTTGTAAGAGCTTTTGTAAGTGTATTTTTGGGGGTCTGAAACAGCTAATCTAATTTACATTTGTCCTTATGGGAACAAATTTGTTCGGTAACAGCACTCGAACAGCATTCTGGAAAGAATTTTCGACGAAAACCGAGGGTCCACTGTATGTCATTGATGTCAGCTAGGCCTGTCTACCTTGTACATTACTTGTAGAAATAAAGATATTATTATTATTAGTATTATCAATAGTGAGAACAAAAGTGACAATTGCAAACTACACAAAAGTGATTATTATTATTACATGCATAAGGAAATGCTGAATCTATAAAGGTCCTACAGTAAGTTTATTTAGGTACAGGTACACATCAGTATAATTATCATAAATAGCTTTGATCCAAAGAAGGGGAAATTTGCTCCTATTCAATTAATAACTGACAAAACTAAATAAAATACTGAAGCAGGGATACCACAAGTATAGTTCTACTTAAGAAGCTACAAATACTGCATCACAAAGTAAGCCACTTCATAAAATTCACATACATACGGTATATTTAAAAACCTCTCAATTAGGTCATGTAATTGTCTTCATATCTATTTTTCACTATTCCTACAATCATTCCTTTACCTTGTTCCATAACCCAGACCAGGGAAGGTGACAAAAATGCTGGAGAGGCTCTTCACAAAGTCTTCTGATTGACCTTTGCCCAGCTCTACTAACTGCTCATCGGGAAAATTCTTCTCAGAGTCTTGCATCATAGTAATCAGTTCATTTATCAGTTGTTCCTCGCTCTCGGTTTTTCCATATGTTTTAATTATCTCTTGAAATTTCATTTCACCTTTCTTAACTTTCCTGAATGGTTTGTTAATGAAGGAATTACCAAATCCATGAACTCCTGGCTGAATCTTTTGATAAAAGTTAATTTCACTATTATAATATGTTACATCATAGGAGAGTTCTCCTGGGTCCATTGTTAATAAATTAAAAGGATTATATACAAGATCTGACTTAATAATATGTTCAAAGTATTCTGCTCCACTCTGTTCTGTCTGAAGGTACTTGACCACCAAGAAACCTCTTGAAGCCCCATCCTTTTTGAACTGGCCTGAAGGCTGGAAAATATTCAGCAAACAGGAAATCTTACCAGTTTCAAAAACACCTAGCCATGTTCCTCCCTCCTTGCCCTCTTCAACATCCATACCTAAAATAAATGATTATTTAACTTTAATGAAGTGTCCTCTTAAAGAAGTCATACTCATTGGTGGTGACAAGTGTAGTGAAGCAGAACACTGAACTAATAAAAAGAAAATTAAAATATTTAAGCTACAATAGAGAATCATTAAAAATATTTTATAAAAATCAATTATTGCATCATTAAAATATTTAACACAGCCTTAATCACAACTTAAACAGTTTTCATCCTACCTCCATATATTTTAGAGTCCCATAAATGTGCAGGTTTGGTTGGCCTGGAATAAAACTCATCTCGGTTGTTGACCAATATTATTTTATATTCTCCCTTCTTCAGGTGAGGATTTATGTACAGGAACAATAAACACATGATGCACTGATGTCACTGCAGAAGTAAACACTCTATGTATGGGACAACTTGAACATTACATTTTACACAACTTTTTCATTCATATGCAAAACCAGCAACAGCTTGATAAATATGTACGTATGTATATATAAAAATATCCTGCAAACATTAAATAAGCAATAATACATTAAATTAGCATGAAATGACTCAGATAGGTTTACCTCTTATTTTTCTGAAAACAGAATAATAATAATAATAATAATAATAATAATAATAATAATAATGTAACAAGTAACTAAGTTTATTTAGGTACAGTTATGTAAATTTAGGCAATTACAATTACTATACCAACTAGTACAGTCATCCCTTGGTTTTCGCTTGTCCCAGTTTTCGCCGATTTTGGTTTTCGCCGACTTTTTTCAGGGAAAATTTGTCTAGTTTTCGCCGATTGTTTTAGTTTTTGCCGACCATATGGGACCTGTCCACCAGTGCCGCGCACATACAAAGGCCGTAGGCCCGCCACCCACGCACATTGTCACGCAGTCTAGCATTGTTTACGCTTGAGTGAACATCACCCCAGGAGTTTATACAAAACATTTATTAACAATTCATTGTTTTTGGGCCTTGATTATTGTGTGTGACTACTAAATAAGCTACCATGGGCCCAAAGAAAGCTCCTAGTGCCACTTCTTTGGTAAAGAAAGTGAGGAACACTGTAGAAATGAAGAAATAATAGAAAAATATGATAGTGAAAGTGAGAAACACGATGGAGTTTAAGAGTGTAGCAGGCATGCAGGGAGTGTAGCAGGCATGCAGGGAGTGTAGCAGGCATGCAGGGAGTGTAGCATGAATGCAGGGAGTGTAGCATGAATGCAGGGAGTGTAGCAGGCATGCAGGGAGTGTAGCAGGTATGCAGGGAGTGTAGCATGTATGCAGGGAGTGTAACAGGTATGCAGGGAGTGTAGCATGTATGCAGGGAGTGTAACAGGTATGCAGGGAGTGTAGCAGGCATGCAGGGAGTGTAGCATGCATGCAGGGAGTGTAGCATGTATGCAGGGAGTGTAGCATGTATGCAGGGAGTGTAGCATGCATGCAGGGAGTGTAGCATGTATGCAGGGAGTGTAGCATGTATGCAGGGAGTGTAACAGGTATGCAGGGAGTGTAGCATGCATGCAGGGAGTGTAGCAGGTATGCAGGGAGTGTAGCATGCATGCAGGGAGTGTAGCAGGTATGCAGGGAGTGTAGCATGTATGCAGGGAGTGTAGCATGTATGCAGGGAGTGTAACAGGTATGCAGGGAGTGTAGCAGGTATGCAGGGAGTGTAGCATGTATGCAGGGAGTGTAGCATGTATGCAGGGAGTGTAGCAGGCAGGGAGGGAGTGTAGCAGGCAGGGAGGGAGTGTAGCAGGCAGGGAGGGAGTGTAGCAGGCATGCAGGGAAGTGACCCCGGATAAGGACTTGGTACCTAGAGTCCTTATGGAGGGGATTCCCTTCCAAAATTAGGTCTCTTCCCTCTCCCATCTTCCCTCTCTCCCATCCAGCAACATCAGTCTTCAATAAAGGTAAGTGCCACATTCAGTTCATTCATTTGTGCATGTAAATCTATCTTTAAGGCCCCCCAAAAAAAAAAATTTCCAAACTTCTGGGTTTCTGGAACGGATTAATTGAATTTCCATTATTTCTTATGGGGAAAATAGTTTTGGTTTTCGCCGATTTTGGTTTTAGCCGATCCATCTGGAACGGATTAAAATCGAAAACCGAGGGATGACTGTATATGTGTAAATACCCAGGATAACAAAAAAAAAAAAGTCAGACTTATTTCTTCAAAAGTGAAGAAAATACTCAAACAAAAGGGCTGGCATAAGTTCATAGAATATAAATGTAATTATAAATACAGTGGACCCCCGAGTAACGTAAAAACTTCATTCCAGAAGCCTGCTTAAGTGCCATTACTGAACGAATTTACTCCCTTAAGGAATAATGTCACGTAGGTTAGTCTATTTCAGACCCCCAAAAATACACTTCCACAAGCACTTACAATATTATACTTACATAATTGTACGATTTCCGGGGTGTTCGTTACTCGGGGGTCCACTGTATACAGTATTACATGCATATTAGTTTTGAACATTAATACATATGTGCAAGAACTGGAATGATGCCATCCTGACAGTCAACACGACCTACACACTGACCTACACAAGTCTAGACTGACCTACATATGTCTGACCTACACATGTCTGACCTACACACAAGACTGACCTACACACTTCTGACCTACATATGTACGTCTGACCTACACATGTCTGACCTACACACAAAACTGACCTACACACAAGACTGACCTACACACAAGACTGACCTACACACAACTGACCTACACACATCTGACCTACACATACGTCTGACCTATACACAACTGACCTACACACAAGACTGACCTACATACAAGACTGACCTACACACGTCTGACCTACACACAAGATTGACCTACACACAAGACCTACACATGTCTGACCTACACACAAGACTGACCTACACACACAAGACCTACACATGTCTGACCTACACACAAGACTGACCTACACACATATGACCTACACACGTCTGACCTACACACATTTGACCTACACACAAGACTGACCTACACACAAGACTGGCCTACACACAAGACTGACCTACACACAAGACTGACCTACACAAGACTAGGCTGACCTACACAAGACTAGACTGACCTACACATGTCTGACCTATAATAATAATAATAATAATAGTTTATTGTGATATGATACAAAGATGTACAATGAGTTGTAGGAATGGGGTGTACATGCCAAAAAACCCTTATATGCAGAGCATTGTAGGCAAACTTAAAATTAACTTACAACTAAATGGTAAAAATTATAGTAAACAATTTACAATATAAGTATAGTTGAGTATTTAAGCTATGAAATTTGAACATAATTTGAACATAACCATTTTGAAACATAATAGTTTTATAATTTTGAAGCATTACAGTTTTAATTTATTATTTGTAGTAATGCAATTTATTCAATCAGATCAAACAAATCAAATCAATTATTTGTATTGCAATAACAGTTTATATGGTCATTAATTGAGTTACAAGGAGCACAAGAGTACATGAGAATGGATTTCTTTATTTGGTAAATATCAAGTTAACCTTGTCGGAAAATCAATTCAAGACTCTTCTCAAAAATCACCTACTCACCCTATACTAAATACTCATACTGTAACAAACTTTCAAACCCAATATTATTTTACTTAAGATGATCTCAATTTGATATGTTCATCCTCCTTAACACTTGTTGCAATTTCATATCATCATATTGTCATTTAAAATCTTATAGTATCATCATTTTCTTAATTTGAAATAAAATATATATCAGAAGAAACTCTAAAAAAAATTCTAGTATTGTTATTATACTAGTATAGCATCAACATACTGTAACTTGAAATAAATTATACAACTAGATTAAACTCAACCAATTTCTCTTGTATTGTCTTTTAATAGTATGTATAACCATTTTTTTTTTTTTTTTTCAACAAGTCGGCCGTCTCCCACCTTTAAGGCAGGGTGACCCAAAAAGAAAGAAAATCCCCAAAAAGAAAATACTTTCATCATCATTCAACACTTTCACCACACTCATACATAATCACTGTCTTTGCAGAGGAGCTCAGATACGACAGCTGAGAAAAGTCCCTCCCAGCTGTCACTATCTCAGACCCCTCCTTTAAAGTGCAGGCATTGTACTTCCCATTTCCAGGACTCAAGTCCAGCTAAATCAATTAACTGGTTTCCCTGAATCCCTTCACAAAATGCTACCCTGCTCACACTCCAACAGATCGTCATGTCCCAAAACCATTCGTCTCCATTCACTCCTATCTAACACGCTCACACATGCTTGCTGGAAGTCCAAGCCCTCGCCCACAAAACCTCCTTTACCCCTTCCCTCCAACCTTTTCTAGGACGACCCCTACCCCGCCTTCCTTCCCCTACAGATTTATACGTTCTCCAAGTCATTCTACTTTGATCCATTCTCTCTAAATGACCAAACCACCTCAACAACCCCTCTTCAGCCCTATGACAAATACTTTTAGTAACTCCACACCTTCTCCTAATTTCCACATTCCGAATTTTCTGCATAATATTTACACCACACATTGCCCTTAGACAGGACATCTCCACTGCCTCCAGCCTCCTCCTCGCTGCAGCATTTGCAACCCATGCTTCACACCCATATAAGAGTGTTGGTACCACTATACTTTCGTACATTCCCTTCTTTGCCTCCATAGATAACGTTTTTTGTCTCCACAGATACCTCAATGCACCACTCACCTTTTTTCCTTCATCAATTCTATGGTTAACCTCATCCTTCATAAACCCATCCGCTGACACGTCAACTCCCAAATATCTGAAAACATTTACTTCTTCCATAATCCCTCTCTCCAATGTGATATCCAATTTTTCTTTATTTAAATCGTTTGATACCCTCATCACCTTACTCTTATCTATGTTCACTTTTAACTTTCTACCTTTACACACTTTCCCAAACTCGTCCACTAACCTTTGCAACTTTTCTTTAGAATCTCCCATAAGCACAGTATCATCAGCAAAAGTAACTGTGTCAACTCCCATTTTGCATTTAATTCTCCATAATTTAATCCCACCCCTCTCCCCAACACCCTAGCATTTACTTCTTTTACAACCCCATCTATAAATATATTAAACAACCATGGTGACATTACACATCCCTGTCTAAGACCTACTTTTACCGGAAGTAATCTCCTCTCTCCTACACACCCTAACCTGAGCCTCACTATCCTCATAAAAACTCTTTACAGCCTTCAGTAACTTACTACCTATTCCATACATTTGCAACATTTGCCACATTGCTCCCCTATCCACTCTATCATATGCCTTTTCTAAATCCATAAATGCAATAAAAACTTCTCTACCTTTATCTAAATACTGTTCACATATATGCTTCACTGTAAACACTTGATCTACACATCCCCTACCCACTCTAAAGCCTCCTTGCTCATCTGCAATCCTACTCTCTGTCTTACCTCTAATTCTTTCAATAATAACCCTGCCATACACTTTACCTGGTATACTCAGTAAACTTATTCCCCTATAATTTTTACACTCTCTTTATCCCCTTCCTTTATATAAAGGAACTATACATGCTCTCTGCCAATCCCTAGGTACCTTCCCTCTTTCATACATTTATTAAACAAAAATACCAACCACTCCAGCACTATATCCCCCTGCTTTTAACATTTCTGTCATGATTCCGTCAATTCCAGCTACTTTACCCCTTTCATTCTACGTAATGCCTCACGCACCTCCCCCACACTCACATCCTGCTCTTCTTCACTCCTAAACGATGTTGTACCTCCCTGGCCAGTACATGAAATTACCGCCTCCCTTTTTCATTGACATTTAAAAGTTCCTCAAAATATTCCCGCAATCTACCCAATACCTCCAGCTCCCCATCTACTAACTCCCTACTCTGTTTTTAACTGACAAATCCATTCGTTCCCTAGGCTTTCTTACCTTGTTTATCTCACTCCAAAATTTTTCTTGTTTTCAGCAAAATTTCTTGACAGAGCCTCTCCCATTCTTTCATCCGCTCTTCTTTTGCACTCTCTCACCACTCTCTTCACCTTTCTTTTACTCTCCACATACTCTGCTCTTCTATTAACACTTCTGCTTTGTAAAAACCTCTCATAAGCTACCTTTTTCTCTTTTATCACACCCTTTACTTCTTCATTCCACCACTCACTCCTCTTTCCTCCTGCACCCACCCTCCTATAGCCACAAACTTCTGCCCCACATTCTAATACTGCATTTTTAAAACTATCCCAACTCTCTTCAACCCCCCCACTACTCCTACTTGCACTAGCCCACCTTTCTGCCAATAGTTGCTTATATCTCACCCTAACTTCCTCCTCCCTTAGTTTATACACTTTTACCTCTCTCTACTTGCTGTTGCCATTTTCTTTTGTCCCATCTACCTTTTACTCTAACTGTAGCTACAACCAAATAATGATCTGATATATCCATTGCCCCTCTATAAACATGTACATCCTGAAGCCTACTCATCAACCTTTATCCACCAATACATAATCCAACAAACTACTTTCCTTACGTGCTATATCATACCTTGTATATTTATTTATCCTCTTTTTCATAAAATATGTATTACTTATTACCAAACCTCTTTCTACACATAGCTCAATTAATGGTTCCCCATTTACATTTACCCCTGGCACCCCAAATTTACCTACTACTCCATCCACAACATTTTTACCCACTTTAGCATTAAGATCCCCAACCACAATTACTCTCTCACTTGGTTCAAAACTCCCCACACACTCACTCAACATTTCCCAAAATCTCTCTCTCTCCTCACACTTCTCTCTTCTCCAGGTGCATAAACACTTACTATAACCCACTTTTCACATCCAACCTTTATTTTACTCCACATAATCCTTGAATTTATACATTTATATTCCTTCTTTACCTGCCATAACTGATTATTCAACATTATTGCCACTCCTTCTTTAGCTCTAACTCTATTTGAAACCCCTGATCTAATCCCATTTATTTCTCCCCACTGAAACTCTCCTACCCCTTCAGCTTTGTCTCACTTAAAGCCAGGACATCCAGTTTCTTTTCATTCATAACATCTACAATCATCTCTTTCTTATCATTCGCACAACATCCACGCACATTCAAACATCCCACTTTGACGGTTTTCTTCTTTTTAGTAAGCTATACAGGAAAAGGGGTTACTAGCCCATTGTTCCCGGCATTTTAGTTGACTTTTACAACACGCATGGCTTACGGAGGAAAGATTCTTATTCCACTTCCCCATGGATATGAAAGGGAAAAGCAATAAGAACAAGAACTATTAAGATAAAATCAAAGAAAACTCAGATGAGTGTGTATACATAAACGTGTACATGTTTGCGTAGTGTGACCTAAGTGTAAGTAGAAGTAGCAAGACGTACCTGAAATCTTGCATGTTTATGAGACAGAAAAAAGACACCAGCAATCCTACCATCATGTAAAACAGTTTCAGGTTTCTGTTTCACAGTCACCTGGCAGGATGGTAGTACCTCCCTGGGTGGTTGCTGTCTACCAACCTACTACCTAAACCTATAACCATATTATAATTTAAATAATACAGAACTAGAATAAACTCAATCAATTTCTTTAGCATTAAGTACTTAGTGAATAAGTCTCTAGAATAAACTGCCCCTAATGCCATGGCATGCCAGTGGCTCTCCTTGCATTACAGTTTTATAATTGTAACTACCAATAACATTGTACACTTGTAACATGCATAGAAATAAAAATATTATTATTATTATTATTATTATTATTATAGAAACAAAGTTGGATTAGGTTGCATTAATTATAACAGGTTTATACATTTATGAGATATAAGTTTCAACAATTGCACTAGATTAAGTTTGAGAAATTATTGTTCTTTGAGCAATTATGTAAGGGGTTTTGAGGCT
>WNWK01014914.1:0-49641 GCA_009830355.1 Cherax destructor
GGGAGTAGTAGTGGTAAGGCTGGTAGTGGAGGTAGTGGTAGTAGTCATAGTAAGCTTCTCTTTCCTATATGGGAGTTATTTGTGTACAGTATTAATGTTTACACTGGCAAGTTTAGTATCGCGTGTACCTGGGACGTCCTCAACCTCACTTGAAAGTTAGTGACCTACCTTATGAGCTCTTGCACATGAGACGGTATTGTACAGTCCCTGTCTCCTCTACTGAACGAACTCAGATTAAATTCTTGGTCTCTTCAAGACTTTTGTGTGTTTATACCTGCTGGTCCATGTTCACTTAGCAATAAAAGAAGCACTTAGGGGTTATTTCACTACTGTGGGTCGCATTCTAGAGAAGCAAAACCCGATGAAAATGAAAACATCATCCTTGGCTAAAAATTGCATGTTCATCATCATTTACTGATGCTGAAGCCCTTCTTTCCGTACACATAAGTCATGTGTGTGTACTCACCTATTTGTACTCACCTATTTGTGTTTGCAGGGGTCGATTCATAGCTCCTGGCCCCGCCTCTTCACTGATTGCTACTAGGTCCTCTCTCTCCCTGCTCCATGAGCTTTATCAAACCTCGTCTTAAAACTATGTATGGTTCCTGCCTCCACTACGTCGCTTTCTAGGAAGAAATACTTCCTAACATCCCTTTGACTCATAGGAGTCTTCAACTTCCAATTGTGACCCCTTGTTTCTGTGTCCCCTCTCTGGAACATCTTGTCTCTGTCCACCTTATCTATTCCTCGCAGTATTTTATATGTCGTTATCATGTCTCCACTAACCCTCCTGTCCTCTAGTGTCGTCAGGCCGATTTCCCTTAACCTTTCATCGTAGGACAATCCCCTTAGCTCTGGGACTAGTCTTGTTGCAAACCTTTGCACTTTCTCTAATTTCTTGACGTGCTTGACCAGGTGTGGGTTCCAAACTGGTGCTGCATACTCCAGTATGGGCCTGACGTATATATGTGTGTGTGTGTGTGTGTGTGTGTGTGTGTGTGTGTGTGTGTGTGTGTGTGTGTGTGTGTGTGTGTGTGCGTGTGTGTGCGTGCGGAAGTGGAATCGTTGACTGTGTCATAGTCTTGGCAATGTATGTGGTTCACGTGGTGTGTTTATCTTGCACTTATGACGGAGTGACGCGACACTGACAGCCAGACTTGGCAGTGAGCAGTTTTCTTGACAGCTTTAGGTATATACTTGTCAACACACCAATTACCTCACCAAAGCTTGCTATAATTTGTTTATTTTTCTATGTGATGAAAGATGTTGGACTTTGCCTCTGTAAGTTGTAGTGTATATACTGCTACGAGTGTGGGTGCAAACGTATGTATATTAACTTAATTGGGTTCGATTCGTAGCTTCTGGCCCTGTTTATTACAGCCGAGCGCCTTTACTAATTCCTGTCCTGAAAAGATCGTATCCGATCTTAAAGCTATGAACGCTTTTATTTTCTAACTTTCCTATTTCTAATGCGTCTTTATATGTCATCTACGTCCCCTTGAGTTCACTTTTTTCATCTCAAATCGTCTTCCCTGGTTATTAGGCCGAGTTCCGTATGTTTCTTCTTGAAATTCATACCCCGTCAGTTTCCGCCCTTATATTGTCGTAAACCTTTAATAATAATAATAATAATAATAATAATAATAATAATAATAATAATAATATTTATTTCAATAAGTACATGTACAATAAATATACGCCTAGCTGACATCAATGACATACTACTATATAGAAAGTCCCTTGTTATGCAGAGCATTTCGGGCTAATTAGGTTATATTTGTCTTTAGTTTCTCTAGCCTGAAATTTATTGTGTCGATCTCATGTTGGATGTGTAGATCTTCCATTCTGACTTTGTTCCTCAGTCTGGTGCCTGTGATAAAGTGGAGAGCTTTGTTCTGGACTCTTTGTAGCTGTTACATGTTGGATTCTGTAGTTAGTGACATGGGTACACAAGGATATTGAAGCATAGGTCTTATCATCATCTTATACAGGTGCTTCTTGATATTAGTGGAAGCCTGATTAAACATGTACAGTTGACTGAGGCGAACTTTTGCTAAGTTTACCTTTTTGATGATGTGTGATGTGGAGTGGAGGAATCTGTCAATCTCAGAGTCCAGGATCTTATTCGGGTGTTTGATAGTGATGGGTGTACTTCAGATGGTGATACCCCCATTGTTTACAATTGTTGTGGCAAAGCTTTCGATGGTGCCTGATGAGGACCTTGCCTGGATTGGTCGTGATTCGTTATTTCTTCTCCCAGTTGGCTGTTCTTTGCAATTCAGTATTCATTTTTTCTGTTACCCTTTATGCCTGTTTTTTTTTCCAGATGAAGGGGGTGGATGAAACTACATGGATAACATCGTCAGCAAATTGCTCAATGATGTCGTTGAATTCAGGTTGGGGGAGGTCATTTACGTATATGCTGAAGAGTAAAGGGCTCAGGCACAAACCCTGTGGCACTCCAGCTGTTGGTGTGAATCGCTCTGCCGTCTTGCGCTTGAAGGTGAGGATGATGCTTCTACCAATTAAGAAGATATATATAAGCCTGAGAAATGTCCAGTTGTGATCTGGAAGGTCGGCAAGTTGAATATGAGGCCATTGTGCAACAGGCTATCAAAAGTTTTGTGTACATCCCGAGTTGCAATTAGGACAAGAGTGCCCTGTTTCCGTAGACTGTCCAAGGCATCGAAGATGATATTGATGGAGTGTTGGATTCCTCTGTGGGTCCTAAAACCAAACTGTTTTTCGGTGAAGAGGTGATTGAAATCCATGTAATAATTCAGTCAGAGATGATTTTTGAAAGACTTTGCCAGTAACTTCGAGTAAGGAAATAGGTCTGTAGTTGTCCGGTTTATGCTTGTCTTTGTTGAGTTTGGCAATGAATATCAAACTTGATGTTGTAAGTGGTGTGGGGAAGTGTCCAGAGGCCAAGACGGCATTATGGATATTTTACCAGAGACATCTTGGAGTTTCGCGATAGGTACTTTAAATGTTTTTCAGTTATACCTGAGGGTCCAGGGATTTTATTTCCAACTTATCTCTGTCAAATATGTAGTCAAGACTTGGATGCCGTGAACATTAATTCGTTCCGTTCATACGGGTCCCCAAAAGAGCTTTTGTTTTATAGCGCAGTGAAAGATACAGAAAATTGGCTTTAATCCATATTTTAAAAACCAACATTAAATCCTAGGATAGAGTGGCCCCTTTAGTGTCAAGGTGCACTCTCCGAGTCACTTCCTGACTGGAGCCCCAAGTCACTTCCTGACTGGAGCCCCGAGTCACTTCCTGACTGGAGCCCCGAGTCACTTCCTGACTGGAGCCCCGAGTCACTTCCTGACTGGAGCCCCAAGTCACTTCCTGACTGGAACCCCGCCCCACCACACCTATTATATACATTGTTTCCTCTCTTAGCAGTGCCCTTGACATTCCTGTTCTAAGTATTGACATTTCGTGCAACACAACACTGCAGTGCTCACTGCAGTGTGGGGTCTCCGGCTGCCTCATCCTCAGATTACGTCACAACGGTGTAGTGTTCCCTGCATTGTGTGGTCCCAGCTGCTGGTCTCTGCCTCACCCTAAGGTCTCAATCTACATTACAGTGTTCCCTGCACTGTGTAGTGTCCTGCTGCCTCATCATCAGTTGCTTAACAACGCTGCAGTGTTCACTGCATTATTATAGAGCCTCCGAGTGCCTCATCCTCAGAGGTAAGTACACCTGACCTCTTGAGCTATCGTAGTAGTATAGAGTAGACTAGCACTAGTAGCCCTCTACACAAACTGTCTTAAGGCAAACTTGTTTCAAAACGATTTAAAAAATCGCTGAAATAGCTGCGTTGGCACTTCAATATAATTTTAATTTTCCACTGTACAGATCGTTGATTTCTGTACGTACATTATTTTAGATTAGATTAGGTTAATGATGTTAGGGACGTAAAAAAATCAGGCAAAATTGTTTATTCGTGGAATATGTTTTAATGGATGTAACAGTAGCCATTTAAACCATAATACATTCATCGGAAAACTAATTTTTTTGCTTAGTGACGACATCATCTTTTATTTGTGGTCTTGTCCGCGTACCAATACCCTCGAAAACATACAGAGATGGAGGACGAAGTTGATTCTATGTATTAGAAACCTTTGTTACGAGAACAGGCTGAAGGCATAGAACGCGCACTCATTAGATAGAAAGGCATAGAATTACGAGATTAAGTGTACAAATGATGAACAGGAAAAATAAAGGGGTTGTAAACATCGTGTCGAAAATCTCCACCCAAGAGAACTGGCAGGAATTCATTGAAATAGGAGAAGTTTAGATTTAGAGCTGACATTAGTAAGTACTGTTTTGTCAAAAAGAGTTGTAGACGAGTGGAACAAACTCCCAAGTAGCGTCAATCAAGCAAAAACTTTGGGTAGCTTTAAATTTAGATTGGACGGTTACATGAGTGGGTGTGGTAGATGTGGGTGGGGGTGACCTGGACCTGCCAAGCATGGGTCAGTAGGCTTGCTGCAGTATTCCTTCATTCTTCTGTTAAGTAAAGCATGAGTGACGACAGCTAATGGCTCGTACCAGCAGGCAAGCACAGATACGAGGACGGCGGAGACTGAATACATCGGTGTAGATACGAGGACGGCGGAGACTGAATACATCGGTGTAGATACGAGGACGGCGGAGAATGAATACATCGGTGTAGATACGAGGACAGCGGAGACTGAATACATCGGTGTAGATACGAGGACGGCGGAGACTGAATACATCGGTGTAGATACGAGGACGGCGGAGACTGAATACATCGGTGTAGATACGAGGACGGCGGAGACTGAATACATCGGTGTAGATACGAGGACGGCGGAGACTGAATACATCGGTGTAGATACGAGGACGGCGGAGAATGAATACATCGGTGTAGATACGAGGACGGCGGAGACTGAATACATCGGTGTAGATACGAGGACGGCGGAGACTGAATACATCGGTGTAGATACGAGGACGGCGGAGACTGAATACATCGGTGTAGATACGAGGACGGCGGAGACTGAATACATCGGTGTAGATACGAGGACGGCGGAGAATGAATACATCGGTGTAGATTTGACGATTTTATAAGTAAATCAGTAAAGTTTTTATTCCCGTTAAATCACTTTAAATAATTTTCAGTTTACCTTTACTAAACGGCTTCAGTGTTTAATGGCTGATGCATCTTAGGGCCAGGATAATACCTAATGATTTTCGTTAATTGGATCATGTAACAAAACAGTATAAAACCTTGGAATCGTTAAAGTTCGTGTAATTACTGGAGAATTACTTTTCTGATCAGCATCACATTTTCACCAATGTTGTGGTTTCCCCAACATAAAGTTCATAAGTCCCAGATTGACAATTTTTATTGAATGAATGGTGATAATCATGTTTTATTCTATAACTAGCGAATGTTTCTTCTGAATGACTTCACAATATTATTGACTTTGAATTCGATATTAAGGATGATAACCCATAAGTTTAGTCCGAATTAGTCCAAATTTGAAATTTTGCTGAAATAGATAAGCTTGAAACAGTTTAAATCAGATCAATTACTGAAGAATGCCTTTTCTGATAGGCTTCAAACTTTTACCATTGGTATGCTTTATTAAGTTTTTTTTTCCTTGTAATAAAAAGTAAATGGCACTTATGATCAGCTTCAAACTGTAGATGGTGGAGCATCTTAATAAGATTATATTTATATTAATTTTTCAGCTGTGTAGGCGCCATTTGCCATTTTTTGCCAATTTTACCAAATTTGGTTTTTCATGAAATCAAAATAAAATATTATTTCTCGGATAAAATATTATTCCCGGATATCTTCAGGGGATCGCCCAGAGACCGGAATACATCTAGCTGTGTAAGGAGTACTGGGTACCGAACTGGCGTTCTTGCAACTGCAAGTCCACAACGATTCGTAATTAGCCACAGTGCATACAAAATCTTTATGGCTCAGAATTTTTATAGGAATCCTGGTGGTGGTGATTGATTCGTCAGGAAATAGCACGGTGTGTACAGACATAAGTCTTAGTCTAATATTGACCCATTAACTGGTTAAGTATCAGCTGGCCTACTGGAGCTTTGGTTTTCACCTTTGAACCTCTATTCATACGGATGACCAGTTCTATGTATAGGACTGGAACCAGACGTGATGAGTGAGGGTTATGAAACTATCACAACGAAATAAACAAAAGAGAGAGAGAGAGAGAGAGAGAGTGAACTTTAAGTTGAAGTCAGAGTTGTGCTGAATGTTTTTCTTAGTCTGCTGGCCAACGAGGGAGGTTCCTCGACGCCACCGGACTGGCGCTTTTGATCAAAAGGAAATGACCTGCCATCCCCTCTTGCATTGAACCTGATTGCCTCCAATTTTCCCTAGGTTTCGTATGACTCCTACTGGCCTAGTGCTTACTCCCCATGAATATATTACTCAGTCCGCTAAAACCAAGGAACACATTGAGTATGGAAACTTACGCAGGATATAATTCTCTCTCTCTCTCTCTCTCTCTCTCTCTCTTCTCTCTCTCTCTCTCTCTCTCTCTCTCTCTCTCTCTCTCTCTCTCTCTCTCTCTCTCTGTTCGTCAAAACAAATACATAAACAATTTTCTCAGCTCTAGTGACAACATTGTTTCGATGTTCAAGACTAAACCAATAAATTAGGTGTTTGTAACAGTAATTATAAAGAATTTACTACATCACGATGACCTGGCGTTTATGTCGAGATTATTCGCTAGAATTTTAGTTTTTATGACCCAGAGATCAGGTCTGAAAATTGAATGTTTTGTTATTACGTGCTGGTCTGGGAGCTGGAGCGGTGACTCCAGGAGTCGGCTACGGGTATACTACAAGTAGACTACGGGTATACTACAAGTAGACTATGGGTATACTACAAGTAGACTACAGATAGGCTACGGGTAGTTAGACAGACCATCGTGAAATATTGATGGCTGGCGATAACCTTCCAGCAGTAACACCTGAAGACTTGGCAGTCAATGACCTGCACAGCCAATGACCTGCACAGCTGGTGACCTGCACAGCTGGTGACCTGCTAGTTGGTGACCTGCACAGCTGATGATATGCACAGCTGATGAGCCGTATAGCTGGTCCTGCGCAGCTAGAGACATGCACAGCTAATCTGAACTAGTGATGCCCTGCCAGTTGATCACGACTATATATGAACACCGCTACAGCTAACCACAGCTTCAGCTGATGAGACGTACAGCTGATCAGAGACAAGTGGGTGACAGGCACAGCTGATCAGAGACAAGTGGGTGACAGGCACAGCTGATCAGAGACAAGTGGGTGACAGGCACAGCTGCTCACAGGCGCAGTGATCGCAGGAACAGCTGGTCGCAGATAAAGCTGATCAACTCGGCATTTAAAGACTGGGCTTAATTCCCAAAGAACTAGCCAAAAAGAATATACATTCACCATGTTCATGAAGACATTTAAACAAGTGAATTATGTAGACAAGCCCAAAGAACTAAAGAGCTATATCAAACAGACCTGGAAAACACTCACCAGTTCGAGGCTCCCACAAAATTGTAGGATCCAAAAGAAATTGTGCTAATTAGACCTTGGTAATAGATATCGAGTAATTAGTTTAGAAAGATGCGTGAGCAAACACTAGGATATATTTATTAGAAGTAATCAAGGTCCAAGGACCGAAACGTTTTCTAATATGTCCAAGTGTTTGCTCAGGTGTGTTCCTGAACCACTGATCAGACCAAACCAACCTCCCGTATATGCTTCTGATATAATAAATGACCTCAACAGCATCTTAAGCATATTTGGGAAAGTTTGAGCGTCAAAGAATTATTAAACATAGTTGCAATGACAGATGATAACACATGAGAAGATCTCTTATATATAAATCGTGGAATACTTTCTTTATTACCTACCTAGTTTTTGAGTGCTTTTACTACTGAAGTTACGACTGAGATGTCGGAGACAGATAGACGGAGACTTTGTTATTCTCACTGAAATAATTGCTAAACTTGCCAGCAAAATCCCGAACTCCAATGGTCAGTTTTTTTATAAGTCTTTATTTACTAGAAGTACATGTACAAGGTATACAGGCCTAGCGGACATCAATGACATACTACTATATAGAAAGTCCCTTGTTATGCTGAGCATTTCGGGCTAATTAGGTCAGTGTCCCAGGATGCGACCCACACCAGCCGACTAACACCCAGGTACCCATTTACTGATGGGTGAACATAGACAACAGATGTAAAGAAACACGCCCAATGTTTTTACCCTGGCTGGGAATCGAACCCAGACCATCGCCGTGTGAAGCGAGAGCTTTAGCCGACATCTCAGTCGTAACTTCAGTAATAAAAGCACTCAAAAACTAGGTTGGTAATAAAGAGAGTATTCCACAATTTATATATAAGAGATCTCATTTGTTATCACCTGTCATTGCAACTATGTTTAATAATTCTTTGACTCTCAAACTTTTCCAAATATACTTAAGATGGAGACCCAGCTGATATTAACGACCAATCTCTAACTTACGTTTATTTTTTTTTAAATCTTTCAAAACATAATATATAAACGAATATATACATTTATCACCTAAAATATTCTTATCCCTTGCCAGTCTGGCTTCAGGCCAGAAAAAAGTACTAATGATGTTATCCTTAAGATTCTAGAGTGTCTAATTATCTCTAGAAAATAATTAATATCCAGTTGGCATCTTTATTTATCTAAGAAAAGCTTTTCACACTGTATACCACAACATCTAGTTTCTGAAACTAGAGCAATATGGAATCAGAGCTCATGTTCTTACTTTCAAAACGTCCTCTTACGAACGTACGTCAATATGCGACGCAGTTTACCTGCGTTACAATTGCTACCTCCTCCATCCGACCTAAATTCTTCATAGATTGATTATGTTAAAGCCAAACTTATCATCATCAACACTGTTTATCTAAATCACAACAACATTCATTTTGTTGTTCTATCATCAATTTATGTCAACAATTTATTACAAACATTATGACAAATTGACTTACAAAAAAAAATCCAAAAATGTCATAAACATAGTCCAGATTAATGTCAAAGATTGAAAACTTTATCATTCATATAAACCAACTTAGAAAATAAACAATACTGTGACTGCAACGATACTGTGATTGCAACAATACTGTGACTGCAACGTTACTGTGACTGCAACAATACTGTGACTGCAACAATAATGTGACTGCAACAATACTGTGACTGCAACAATACTGTGACTGCAACAATACTGTGACTGCAACGTTACTGTGACTGCAACGTTACTGTGATTGCAACAATACTGTGACTGCAACGTTACTGTGACTGCAACGTTACTGTGACTGCAACAATACTGTGACTGCAACAATACTGTGACTGCAACAATACTGTGACTGCAACAATACAGTGACTGCAACAATACTGTGACAACAACGTTACTGTGACTGCAACAATACAGTGACTGCAACAATACTGTGACTGCAACAATACAGTGACTGCAACAATACTGTGACAACAACGTTACTGTGACTGCAACAATACTGTGACTGCAACAATACTGTGACTGCAACAATACAGTGACTGCAACAATACTGTGTCTACAACGTTACTGTGACTGCAACAATACTGTGACTGCAACAATACTGTGACTGCAACAGTACTGTGACTGCAACAATGCTGTGACTGCAACAATACTGTGACTGCACAATACTGTGACTGCAACAATGCTGTGACTGCAACAATGCTGTAACTACAACAATACTGTGACTGCAACAATACTGTTACTGCAACAATGCTGTGACTGCAACAATACTGTGACTGCAACAAAACTGTGACTGCAACAATACTGTGACTGCAACAATGCTGTGACTGCAACAATACTGTGACTGCAACAATACTGTGACTGCAACAATGCTGTGACTGCAACAATGCTGTAACTACAACAATACTGTGACTACAACAATACTGTGACTGCAACAATACTGTGACTGCAACAATACTGTGACTGCAACAATACTGTGAGTGCACAGTACTCTGACTGCACAATACTGTGACTGCAACAATACACAACTCCTAATGTGTGGGATATATAATTATATAAATGGAGGGAATATTTTGATGAGTTGTTAAATGTTGATGAAGACAGGGAAGCTGTAATTTCGTGTATAGGGCAAGGAGGAATAACATCTTGTAGGAGTGTGGAAGAGCCAGTTGTGAGTATGGGGGAAGTTCGTGAGGCAGTGGGTAGAATGAAAGGGGGTAAGGCAGCTGGGATTGATGGGATAAAGATAGAAATGTTAAAAGCAGGTGGGGATATAGTTTTGGAGTGGTTGGTGCTATTATTTAATAAATGTATGGAAGAAGGTAAGGTACCTAGGGATTGGCAGAGAGCGTGTATTGTTCCTTTGTATAAAGGCAAAGGGGACAAAAAAGAGTGCAAAAAAATTATAGGGGAATAAGTCTTTTGAGTGTACCTGGTAAAGTGTATGGTAGAGTTATTATTGAAAGAATTAAGAGTAAGACAGAAAGCAGGATAGCAGATGAACAAGGGGCTTTAGGAAAGGTAGGGGGTGTTTAGACCAAGTGTTTACAGTGAAACATATAGGTGAACAGTATTTGGATAAGGGTAAAGAGGTTTTTGTGGCATTTATGGATTTGGAAAAGGTGTATGATAGGGTGGATAGGGAAGCAATGTGGTAGATGTTGCAGGTGTATGGAATAGGAGGTAGGTTACTGAAAGCAGTGAAGAGTTTTTATGAGGATAGTGAGGCTCAGGTTAGAGTATGTAGGAGGGAGGGGGATTATTTCCCAGTAAAAGTGGGCCTTAGACAAGGATGTGTGATGTCACCGTGGTTGTTCAATATATTTATAGATGGGGTTGTAAGAGAAGTGAATGCGAGGGTCTTGGCAAGAGGTGTGGGGTTAAAAGATAAAGAATCAAATACAAAGTGGGAGTTGTCACAGTTGCTTTTTGCTGATGACACTGTGTTTTTGGGAGATTCTGAAGAGAAGTTGCAGAGGTTTGTGGATGAATTTGGTAGGGTGTGTAAAAGAAGAAAATTGAAAGTGAATATAGGAAAGAGTAAGGTGATGAGAATAACAAAAAGATTAGGTGACGAAAGATTAGATATCAGATTAGAGGGAGAGAGTATGGAGGAGGTGAATGTATTCAGATATTTGGGAGTGGACATATCAACGGATGGGTCTATGAAGGATGAGATGAATCATAGAATTGATGAGGGGAAAAGGGTGAGTGGAGCACTTTGGAGTCTGTGGAGACAAAGAACTTTGTCCATGGAAGTAAAGAGGGGAATGTATGAGAGTATAGTTATACCAACACTCTTATATGGGTGTGAAGCATGGGTGATGAATGTTGCAACGAGGAGAAGGCTGGAGGCAGTGGAGATGTCATGTCTGAGGTCAATGTGTGGTGTGAATATAATGCAGAGAATTCGGAGTTTGGAAATTAGGAGGAGGTGCGGGATTACCAAAACTATTATGCAGAGAGCTGAGGAGGGGTTGTTGAGGTGGTTCGGACATGTAGAGAGAATGGAACGAGACAGAATGACTTCGAGAGTGTATAAATCTGTAGTGGAGGGAAGACGGGGTAGGGGTCGGCCTAGGAAAGCCTGGAGGGAGGGGGTAAAGGAGGTTTTGTGTGCGAGGGGCTTGGACTTCCAGCAAGCATGTGTGAGCATATTTGATAGGAGTGAATGGAGACAAATGGTTTTTAATACTTGAAGTGCTGTTGGAGTGTGAGCAAAGTAACATTTATGAAGGGATTCAGGGAAACCAGCAGGCCGGACTTGAGTCCTGGAGATGGGAAGTACAGTGTCTGCACTCTGAAGGAGGGGTGTTAATGTTGCAGTTTTATAACTGTAGTGTAAAGCACCCCTCTGGCAAGACAGTGATGGAGTGAATGATGATGAAAGTTTTTCTTTTTCGGGTCACCCTGCCTTGGTGGGAATCGGCCGATGTGTTAATAAAATAATAAAAATTCTATAAATTATTATTATTATTATATTATTATTATTATTATTATTATTATTATTATTATTATTATTATTATTATTATTATTATTATTATTATTATTATTATTCCATTCTTTAAAAGAGTAAATTTCTTCGATTTATTATAAATGTGAATATTCTTTGCATTTCTCAGAAGTTGTATATTTTAATAGACTTTCAATATTTTTGACGTATTGATAACACCATTGTTCAGTAACGCCAAGTAGGTAGGCATATCGATTTTAGATCACGATTTTTAGTGTCTCAGTCTGTCCACCAAGTGTCTTGAGTGACGGTAAGATACCAGCTTTTGTTAAGGACGATGGATTAATGTCTGAGTGTGTGTGGAGGAACAAGGAGCCTGTCCAGCGTGTCCTGGACACCTGGTCCTCCTAGGTGTACACGGTACCATTGTTGCGTGGAGGTTCTTTCGTAGATTGGGTAATGAACAGACGAGTTTGGGATGGTAACTTGGTATATTGAGATCGAACAGATAGGGTGGAATTCTCAGAGCCGTAAGTCTGGTATATCCCTACACGGTGTCTCGATGGTAACTGAGGCACTGCCCCGAGCAGGGCTCAAGCGTTCAAAGTATTGACCTTTGACATGGGTGACCTTTGACATTGGCTAACGGTTGCATCGGATGGTCACGTGAGCAGAAACGGTTATACCCTATGAACTCTCACTGAGCTTACAGTGACAGCTCGGCTACGGTACGTATGTCGTCTCGACATACCCTTATACAAACTAAAGACAACGGGCGTACGACTCTGAGCTGATTCTATACAATATCAAAGTACACAACAGTTGAATCTTATACTTCACATAGATCTTATCGTGACGGAAAACAATCTACTTTACTATATGATATATCATGATACAAAGGAATTAAATAACTAAATGAGCTCATTTCTAGAAAATCATGATAAAAGAGAAAGAAAATTAATATATGTCGATCGATCGAATCGTCTTCATGTGATCTACGAATTCTGAGGAAATATATTTACAAGAAGGTAGTGATTAACAGACAGGTAGATCTGGTGCATTCAAATCTATACTGTTAATTCTCAGAATTGGGAGAGAACGTAAACACATTAAAAATCTTACTAGATACTGGAAATCTGATAACAAAACACACAGTCAATAATTCAGTTCTAACTGAATTTTATAATTTTCTATCTTTAGCTCACGACTTATGATAACTTTCCTACTGAAGGAATGAACAGGCTCGGTGGAGTGGATGGATCTCTCCCCGGCTGAAATAGTTAGCTCAATAACACAAAGTATGAGCAAAGGAGAACGGCTCTCACTATCTCTTACTGCAGGTAATAATTACTCGACACACGACACTTTACTCTGCAAAGGAATTACTGTCAACTGGAAAGATCACTATCTGGAACACGAGGGACAACAACTGGCACTCTAGTGAATACACTAGCAACAGAAACGGCTTTCTGCAATTGCTTTTGCATCAGTGAGAGATGCTATAACTCATTCAAGTAGTCTTTCTTCAACAAAGCGTCCCCTGGAGAGGAACTACTACTTGAACTAGCAACATTGCAATGATAGACTCAGTACTCAAGGCGGTCCGGGATACCTCCGGCACCCTAGGCATCTGAATAGTATCTTGCATGCAAGATATTGTAGGGGCTGAATTCCAGACAGGAGTGACAGCAATACTAGTGTCTTGACCGCTCGGCAACGTTAACAAATAAAACACATACTATCTACAGGAACTAATCTGAACTTCACATTCCGCATCACTCTGGCAAATCTCTGATACAAGCTGGGAGAACAAACACATTGCTCAAAGGCTAGAGACTGTCTTTCAGTCATTAAGGAACTATGAGGACTGTTTACTGAATTCATTATCATTATAACTCTGAATAGCAGCACAACCAGTATTATCGCACGAATTTACTTGATTATCAGTGCCTTGACTGTATGAACTCTCACTGAGCTTACAGTGACACCATTACCCGGTTCAGGTGTCCTGGACACCTGGTCCCCCTAGGTGTACACGGTACCATTACCCGGTTCAGGTGTCCTGGACACCTGGTCCTCCTAGGTGTACACGGTACCATCACCCGGTTCAAGTGTCCTGGACACCTGGTCCTCCTAGGTGTACACGGTACCATTACCTGGTTCAGGTGTCCTGGACACCTGGTCCTCCTAGGTGTACACGGTACCATTACCCGGTTCAGGTGTCCTGGACACCTGGTCCTCCTAGGTGTACACGGTACCATCACCCGGTTCAAGTGCCCTGGACACCTGGTCCTCCTAGGTGTACACGGTACCATTACCTGGTTCAGGTGTCCTGGACACCTGGTCCTCCTAGGTGTACACGGTACCATTACCTGATTCAGGTGTCATCTCTGGTATGTCTGAAAGACAGTTTTCGTTTCTTACTGAGTGTTCGTTGACTGACGTATGACGTTTCAGAAATTAACAAAATTCTGGCACCAAGGATATTTCCTCGATATAAGAACGTAAAAACATAAGAATGGAGGAACACCGCAGAAGGCCTACTGGCTCATACTAGGCAAGTCTTTCTTAAACCCAAACCCACTAAGAAAAATGTATTGCCAACCCATTTTCACTGTTATAAGATTAAGACTCGACTGATTGGCGATACTTTATTAATGTAGTGGAAAACATACTATCATATCTCATTTTTTTTTTTTTTTTTTTTTTACTGGGCGAACCGGCAGGCCCGAGGAAGGCTGCGGTTACCTGTCCTAAAGCCCCCATGGAGACGGTTATTATGTAACCAACATCCGCATTTTCAGAAGTTTTTCCCATCTCTCATGACAAAAAAAAATACCAACACCACCTGCTGCTAATTTGCTTCTCTTGCCTTGGTAAACCATTATTACGTTTAAATTTGGTACCTACATTTCTGGTATTTTATTTTCCACTACAGCTCGTGCATAATTTGAGACGCTTGTCGTATCTGCGGTGGAGCGAGGAGCTCTTAAATGCTTACTGTCACTCGGTAATTTAGATGCTGGACATGGGGTATATCAAGCAATAAATAGTTCATGGGGTATTTCAAGCAGTAAATAGTTCATGGGGTATTTCAAGCAGGGCAATTTCGTCGACTTTATTTAAACTAGGAAATGCGTAGCCATGAGCTGGCAGAGTGAGGTGGAGTATTTACCAGTCATCAGAATGTTGGACTCTGTTATTTGGAAAATTGCGGTTATGCACCTTATTCTTCAACGTTATGAGTGTGTGTGTACTAATTTAGTTGTACTCTACTAGTCGTGCTTTCAGGGGCTGAGTCATAGCACCCGGTCCTTCCTCTCAACGCTTATCGACTTGCATAATTGATTTCTCATCTCCAGAGCTTGTTCATACCTAATCTTTAAACTGAGTATTGTTTGCTGCCGCTATATCTTCGTCTAGTGCATACCACTTATCACGCTGATACATAAACTGTACTTCCCAAAGTTCCTGTAGTTCATGTGTGTGTCCTCTGACTTAATCTCCTCTCATCTCAAACAGTTTCTCTCTATCAGCTCTTATCTATTCCACTGAGTATTTGAAATGTCATAATTAAATTTCCCATACACTTCATCTCTTCTAGAAGTATTGATAGATTCAATTCTTCAAATCTCTTAATGCAGTCTATTCGTCTTGGGTTTGATGCCAACCTCATTACCAACCTTGGGATCTTTATATGCTTGATCATTTGCACGTTTCCATTTGGGTCACATAATATCAAGATGGATCTAACCTAAGCTGAATGTTATATTCCAAATGAATTTTTGTGTTGCTTAACACCCCCCAGTGGTACGCTTGGTGTGTTGCTTAACACCCCCCAGTGGTACGCTTGGTGTGTTGCTTAACACCCCCCAGTGGTACGCTTCGTGTGTTGCTTAACACCCCCCAGTGGTACGCTTGGTGTGTTGCTTAACACCCTCCAGTGGTACGCTTGGTGTGTTGCTTAACACTCCCAGTGGTACGCTTGGTGTGTTGCTTAACACCCCCCAGTGGTACGCTTGGTGTGTTGCTTAACACCCCCCAGTGGTACGCTTGGTGTGTTGCTTAACACCCCCCAGTGGTACGCTTGGTGTGTTGCTTAACACCTTCCAGTGGTACGCTTGGTGTGTTGCTTAACACCCCCCAGTGGTACGCTTGGTGTGTTGCTTAACACCCCCCAGTGGTACGCTTGGTGTTGCTTAACACCCCCCAGTGGTACGCTTGGTGTGTTGCTTAACACCCTCCAGTGGTACGCTTGGTGTGTTGCTTAACACCCCCCAGTGGTACGCTTGGTGTTGCTTAACACCCCCAGTGGTACGCTTGGTGTGTTGCTAACATCCCCAGTGGTACGCTTGGTGTGTTGTTTAACAGCCCCAGTGGTACGCTTGGTGTGTTGCTAACACCCCACAGTGGTACGCTTGGTGTGTTGCTTAACACTCCCAGTGGTACGCTTGGTGTGTTGCTTAACACCCCCCAGTGGTACGCTTGGTGTGTTGCTTAACACTCCCAGTGGTACGCTTGGTGTGTTGCTTAACACCCCCAGTGGTACGCTTGGTGTGTTGCTCTAACACCCCCAGTGGTACGCTTGGTGTGTTGCTTAACACCCCCCAGTGGTACGCTTGGTGTGTTGCTTAACACCCCCAGTGGTACGCTTTGTGTGTTGCTTAACACCTCCCAGTGGTACGCTTGGTGTGTTGCTTAACACCCCCAAGTGGTACGCTTGGTGTGTTGCTTAACACCTCCCAGTGGTACGCTTGGTGTGTTGCTTAACACCTCCCAGTGGTACGCTTGGTGTGTTGCTTAACACCTCCCAGTGGTACGCTTTGTGTGTTGCTAACACCCCCAGTGGTACGCTTGGTGTTGCTTAACACCCCTAGTGGTACGCTTGGTGTGTTGCTTAACACCCCCTAGTGGTACGCTTGGTGTTGCTTAACACCCCCCAGTGGTACGCTTGGTGTGTTGCTTAACACCCTCCAGTGGTACGCTTGGTGTGTTGCTTAACACCCTCCAGTGGTACGCTTGGTGTGTTGCTTAACACCCCCAGTGGTACGCTTGGTGTGTTGCTTAACACCCCCCAGTGGTACGCTTGGTGTGTTGTAACACCCCCAGTGGTACGCTTGGTATGTTGCTTAACACCCCTAGTGGTACGCTTGGTGTTGCTTAACACCCCCAGTGGTACGCTTGGTGTGTTGCTTAACACTCTCCAGTGGTACACTTGGTGTTGCTAACACCCCCAATGGTACGCTTGGTGTGTTGCTTAACATCCCCAGTGGTACGCTTGGTGTGTTGTTTAACACCCCCCAGTGGTACGTTTGGTGTGTTGCTTAACACCCCCCAGTGGTACGCTTGGTGTGTTGCTTAACACCCCCCAGTGGTACGCTTGGTATGTTGCTTAACACCCCCTAGTGGTACGCTTGGTGTTGCTTAACACCCCCCAGTGGTACGCTTGGTGTGTTGCTTAACACTCTCCAGTGGTACACTTGGTGTTGCTTAACACCCCCCAGTGGTACGCTTGGTGTGTTGCTTAACATCCCCAGTGGTACGCTTGGTGTGTTGTTTAACACCCCCAGTGGTACGCTTGGTATGTTGCTTAACACCGCCCAGTGGTATGCTTGGTGTGTTGCTTAACACCCCCCAGTGGTACGCTTGGTGTGTTGCTTAACACCCCCCAGTGGTACGCTTGGTGTGTTGCTTAACACCCCCAGTGGTACGCTTGGTGTGTTGCTTAACACCCCCCAGTGGTACGTTTGGTGTGTTGCTTAACACCGCCCAGTGGTACGCTTGGTGTGTTGCTTAACACCTCACAGTGGTACGCTTGGTGTATTGCTTAACACCTCCCAATGGTACGCTTGGTGTGTTGCTTAACACCTCCCAGTGGTACGCTTGGTGTATTGCTTAACACCTCCCAATGGTACGCTTGGTGTGTGTCTTAACACTCCCAAGACCTTCACATTAATTCTTCACTATTGTGCGCTTAAAGTTTGTATTATACTCCATTCTAACTATTATTTTAGTCTGTATATCAGTCCCTATCACTCTTCTCATTAGTTTCACACCAACAGCAGACAGTAACGAACTTCATCTATTGTTCACATGTTTACTTAAGTGTACTACTAAAATGCTAAACATGCGGAAACACATAAGAACATAAGAAAGGAGGAACACTGCAGCAGGCCTGTTGGCCCATACTAGGCAGGTCCTTCACAATCTATCCCACTAACAGAATATTTACCCAATCCAATTTTCAATACTATTTACCATTATAACAGAGGTAGATACCTTCACAAGTGTTCATATGCTCAGTCACACCCGTCCACACCCTTGCATAGAACCCCTCCAAACTTTCCTCATTACAGGTGAGTGAACCTCTAAATCAGGGGTTCCCAATCTTTTCTTTGCCCCGCACCCCTAGGAAATATTTGATTAATGTTGCATTCCCTACAAAATTTCAAATTTCTTATTTTTTAATCACAAATTGAACCAAATACTGCACTGCGGGTGAGCAAATTGAATTCAGTGCATAAACTGCAAATATAAATTGAGCAATTAGAAAAGTTTTTGGTAAAATAAACGGAATTGTGCTGTTCATTAGGACTGTTGCATCCTCTGAAATGGCATCTTGCAGCCCCTAGGGCTGCGTGCACTCCCAGGTTGGCAACCACTGCTTTAAATGGATCCTGAAAACTGGAAATAATCTTAAAATGCACAATCTATGTCAATTAAGACAATTTCGTACTTCCTGCACTATTGAAAATTACATCTTCCCAACTCTCCATCTCTCATTTATTCCCAAAGAATCATATTAGATCACAATCAAAGCTTGGTTTTGAATCTAAGCATGATGCCTTAAGTTGCACTGACGCCTTGGTCAAACAGCATTCTGTTCCACAAATTATTTTTCTTGATGGCTCAGTCTACCACCCCATTGGTGCAGCTGGTAGTACCGTACTGTCATACAGAGCGAGGACTGCTATGTAAAAACTGGAGCAAGGATCAATAACTATATATCAACTCTTCTAACTGAACTGTTTGTGATACCCATTGCACTCGACTTTATCTAGTTATCTAAAGTTATCAATTTAATAGTAATTCTCCATCATCCTTAAATGCTCTTAACACTTTGTGACGTGCTTCTTTCATAAGCCAAACACAGATACGACACAACTACAGACAGTAAGTAAATTTAGAGGCCATCTTCTGTGGAGTTCATCTCGCATTGGCCTTCAAATGCATGACGTAACTAATGACTTGACAAAGGCGTATGCCTTCAGCGAAGGAGCAGATTACAACTCTGGCCTGCCCACTTGTGAATTACAGAGAATAATAATACAAAAATGCTTCACATGAAATTCTTTGACTTAAGGCTAGGAGGTTAGGTTAGGTAAGATTTGTCAGGAAACAGGACAGTTGTGTCGGATTCATAAGCATCTCTTATTACGACTGTTACCAAATTGAACCAGTAAATAGTTCCATACCATTGTAAGTTACTTAACTATCAAAAATCGTTGGCGCCCAGACCGTGAACCCAATACTATCTGTATCCCTAACCTTTTACTACTGCCCACAGGATGGGTAAGGGGTGCATAATTAAAATATGAAATTAAACTAAAAGAAAATTTAAAAAAATGAGCGAAAAGATCGAAAATGGATTACAACCTGGGAAGAGTGACATTGTAGATAACGTATATGTAGATGAATCTTGTATTAATGTCAGAGGATCACTTTAAGGATCACAACAGTGTCATTATCGCATCAGAAAGGAAAATAATAGTATGGATAATGAGAGCTTTCAAAACAAGGGATGCCATGCTAATGATGATCCTTTTTAAGTCTCTTGTTCTCTCTAGACTAGAATACTGCTATACACTAACGGCCTCATTCAAGGCAGGTGAGATCGCAGATCTAGAGAATGTACAGAGAATTTTCACTGCCCATATTATTTTAGTCAAGCACCTTAATTACTGGGAATATTTGAAGTTCCTTAACCTGTACTCCCTGAAATACAGGCGAGAAAGATACAATGTAATCTTCACCTGGAAAATTCTAGAGGGATTGTTCCCAAATTTGTACACATAAATCACTTCCTACGAAAGCATAACACTCGGCAGACAGTGCAACCTACCCCCAATGATAAACAGGGGTGCCATGGGTACATTAAAAGAAAACACAAGTCTCTGGGACCCAAGAATGTTCAACAGCCTCCCATCATAGAGATAAGGGGATTTACCAATAGACTCCCAGGTGTCTTCAAGAGGGATCTGGACAGATACTCAGTGCCCGATCAGCCGGGCTGTGGTTCATATGTTTGATTAAGTGCGGCCAGCTATAACGGCCTTGTTAACCAGCCCTTGATCCACCGGGAGGCCTGGTCTAGGCCTCCCGGTGGAGGCCTGGTCTAGCACTGGGCCGCGGGGGCGTTGACCCTCGGAATGACCTTCAGGTAGACACTGCCTCTCTCCCTCACTCACCTCCACTGCCACAATTACCCCCACACTGCCTCACTCACCCCCCACACTGCCTCACTCACCCTCACACTGCCTCACTTGCCCCCACAATGCCTCACTTACCCTCACACTGCCTCACTCACCCCCACACTGCATCACTCACCCCCACACTGCCTCACTCACCTCCACACTGCCTCACTTGCCCCCACAATGCCTCACTTACCCTCACACTGCCTCACTCACCCCCACACTGCATCACTCACCCCCACACTGCCTCACTCACCCTCACACTGCCTCACTTGCCCCCACACTGCCTCACTTGCCCCCACAATGCCTCACTTACCCCCGCACTGCCTCCCTCAACACACGACTAAAATAGCTGTGAGAGAGGCAGCTGGCCTAGATGGAAAGAGATAAGAGATATAAACAAAAGGTGTCAGTCAGGTCGTGGGGTATATCCAGGGTCCAGCTGATGCTATTTATAACAACATTCTTACATCATCCTTACGTACCGGTGACAAGAGGATCAATTTAGCTAGACACTCAGTGCACATTGTCCTTAAGGAAGAGCAACGTAAGACACAGAATGATTAGACACTTGGCACACATCTTCCTTATGGCGAGGGAACATAAGGCTCAGAATAGCTTGAGACTTGGCGCTCACATCCTCATGGACGAGGGAGACAAAGTTCTATTTAGCTTGAAGCTCGATGCATCGCCCTTATGGAAGTAGCACACAAAGTGCAATTTAGCTGTACACTTGACATTGTATAGAGGGCATTAAGGATGAAGCCATTCTAACCCTCAGTATGGGGAAGTAATGAGGTAGAAATATATGAGGAAGAATAAGGCAAGACAATGGTCCACCTTGTGGCCTCACAACACACTGCACCCACACCTTGTACTTTCTGTACTCGCCTAGTTGTACTCACCTAGTTGTACTCACCTAGTTGTACTCACCTAGTTGTACTCACCTAGTTGTACTCACCTAGTTGTACTCGCCTAGTTGTACTCGCCTAGTTGTACTCACCTATTTGTACTCACCTAGTTGTACTCACCTAGTTGTACTCACCTAGTTGTACTCGCCTAGTTGTACTCACCTAGTTGTACTCGCCTAGTTGTACTCGCCTAGTTGTACTCACCTAGTTGTACTCACCTAGTTGTACTCACCTAGTTGTACTCACCTACTTGTACTCACCTAGTTGTACTCACCTAGTTGTACTCGCCTAGTTGTACTCGCCTAGTTGTGGTTGCATACTTCATTAACTAATGTTCTCTTCTGGTGTCACTTTTGTGTATTCTCTCTTGCTCGACTAGTTCAAATATATTGTGTTATGTCTTCCCGGATATGTAGTGTCAGATCCCATTCTCAGTAACCAAATATTGATAACTTTATTCCATTGTTCTAAGTATTTAAGTATTCACAAAGTGTAATTGTGAAAGATGGTGTTCACTTTTCAAGCTTTAACTTGTTGTGATGATTTTATATATCTATTTAAATATACTAAGGCACTCATATTCTTATTCTTCTATCCTCTCTTCTCTGTGCATCTTATGTATAACAGCTCTTCCCGCCGCTGCTTAAGAATGACAGAAATATCTCCAGAAAAACTCCAGTTTTCCTGTGAATGGCATAGACTATCCTGAGAGACGGCAGTTTCCAAGTGATAGTAACAGTCCGTAACACAGGCGAAATTATTTAAGAACATAAGAAAGAAGGAACACTGCAGCAGGCCTACTGGCCCATGCGAGGCAGGTCCAAGTCTCCCACCGGCTTAAGCCAATGCCCTGACCCAGCCAGGTCAGGTTACATTCACTTAAGGAAGGAGCACGGCATCTGACCTAGTAGCACAAGCTAGTCAGGTCCAACTCACACCCACCCGCACCCACTCATATATTTATCTAGCCTATTTTTAAAACTACACAACGTTTTAGCCTCTATAACTATACTCGGGAGTTTGTTCCACTCATCGACAACTCTATTACCAAACCAATGCTTTCCTATATTCTTCCTGAATCTGAATTTATCCAACTTAAAGCCATTGCTGCGTGTCCTGTCAATACTAGATATTTTTAGCACGCTATTTACATCCCCTTTATGTATTCCTGTTTTCCATTTATACACCTCAATCATATCCTCCCTAATTCTACGCCTTTCTAGAGAGTGCAGATTCAGGGCCCTCAGTCTATCCTCATAGGCAAGATTTCTGATACATGGGATCAACTTAGTCATCCTCCTTTGTACGTTTTCCAGAGCATTTATATCCATTCTGTAATACGGTGACCAAAACTGTGCAGCATAATCTAGATGAGGCCTAACCAAGGATATATAGAGTTGAAGAACAACCTGAGGACTCCTATTATTTATGCTTCTTGATATTAAGCCAAGGATTCTGTTCGCTTTATTGCTAACACTTATGCACTGCTGTCTAGGTTTTAGATTACTGCTAACCAGAACTCCTAAATCCTTTTCGCAATCAGTAGTATTAAGATCTACATTATTTAGTTTATATGTGGCATGGTTATTGTTCTGTCCAATATTTAGAACTTTGCATTTATCTATATTAAACTGCATCTGCCACTTCTCCGACCACTGCATCAGTCTATTCAAATCTTCCTGGAGTGCTCTAATGTCCTCATTTGAATGAATTGGACGGCCTATTTTTGTGTCATTGGCAAATTTGCTTATGTCGCTATTTATTCCCTCATCTATGTCGTTTATGTAGATTGTGAACAACAAGGGGCCCAATACTGACCCCTGTGGAACACCACTTGTGACGCTTCCCCACTCTGATTTCTCTCCATTTATGCAAACTCTCTGCTGCCTATTTGTCAACCATGCCTCTATCCAGGAAAAAATTTCTCCTCCTATTCCGTGTGCCTTAATTTTCCTCAATAGTCTCCGATGTGGGACTCTATCAAAAGCCTTACTGAAGTCCATATACACAATATCATATTCATTACCATGATCTACCTCCTCAAACACCTTAGTGAAAAAAGTTATTAAATTTGTAAGGCAGGAACGCCCTTTTGTAAAACCGTGCTGAGATTCGTTGATTAATTTATGCTTTTCAAGATGGCTGCGAATTGCCTCGGCAATTATTGATTCCATAAATTTTCCCACTATGGAGGTTAGGCTTATTGGTCTACAGTTCGAAGCTAAGGACCTGTCACCTGCTTTGAAAATAGGTATTACATTTTCCATTTTCCACTTATTTGGCACCATGCCAGTTTGCAGTGATATGTTGAAAATATTAGCCAACGGTTTGCTAAGTTCTTCTTTACATTCCTTTAAAACCCTTGCATACAGTTCATCAGGGCCTGGGGATTTGTTAGGTTTCAATTTATCTATTTGTCTAAGGACCATGTCACTTGTGACCCTAATCGTGCATAGTTTACTATCATCCTGTTCTACATAATTAATTATTTCTGGAATATCGCTAGTATCTTCCTGTGTAAAAACTGAGAGGAAGTACGTGTTAAACATTCTACACATTTCCTTATCACTGTCGGTGAGCTGACCTGAGTAACTTTTGAGTGGGCCTATCTTGCCCCTAATCTTACTTCTGTATACCTGAAAAAATCCTTTTTGGTTAGTCTTCGATTCTCTCGCAACTTTAACTATTAGGAACATAAGCTGTCTGAGCAGCTAGAACTATTCTCTGGAAAACGTCATATTGGCAATCACCACCTACCTGACCCACTGTCAGGTCATTCCAGTTCAGCCTACCCAGGTAATTTTTCAGTCCTATGAAATCAGCCAGGCGGAAGTCAGGGACAGAGACTTGATTTCCATTAGTAGGGTAATTCCATAATATATTAAAACTGAGTGATTTGTGATCACTTTCTCCAAGCTCATCATTAACCTCAAGATTATTAACTAGCGATTCACTGCTGGCAAGAACCAAGTCTAGCAGGTTATTTCCTCTAGTTGGTTCTGTCACCAACTGTTTCAAAAAACAATCCTGAATCGTATCAAGAAAGTCACTTGACTCTAAATTTCCTGTCAAATTGCTCCAGTCAATTTGTCTAAAGTTGAAATCTCCTATTAGCACAACATTTTCATGTGTAAATGCCTTACAATTTCATCCCATAGAAGTTTACTGCACTCCTATATATATATATATATATATATATATATATATATATATATATATATATATATATATATATATATATATATATATATATATATATATATATTTTTATATATTTTTTTTTTTTATATATAGGATGGGGTCCACCTCTGGTGTCAATATATATATGCAATAAGATCACAGTAAACATGATATCCTCTGTGAAACACAGTCGGGTGTTGTTGTGAGACCTTTACCCACTCTGCCTGAGGTATCCCAGCAAGTGAGCACGTATCCTGTATTATTCCAGTGCTTAACAGAATAGGGGATAGCATAAGAGGATACAAATAAAAATGGGAACTATGGTTATAGTTTACTTAATTACATAAAGAGTGAGAACACAACATATCCTGACGGAGAATTACATAATATAACAATTGACCTATGAGACTTATTACCAGGGGAAAGGGTAGATGTTATCAGTAACACGGACTTGTACTCACTCTTAATTCACCAACAGCAGACCCGAGATCTGTCACTACACACACGACTGTCCAGGGCTCCGCTCACTGGACCTGTCACCAACCTCTCTCTCTCTTCTCTAGCCGTTTCCTTGAGCTTATATGGTCCTTAAAGCACACCTTTCCCCATAAGGTGTAGACCACGTGTTACGACCAGACGCCCGTCAGGAACAAAAGACCTGAGACTTAAGCCGAGAGGCGTGTCTGACGGCTATTTGCCAAGGCAAGGTGTGTGACAGTTTACTGGTTAATTAGGTCTCCTTTTTGATTCACAGCACAGTGACTACATCACATTGTCACGCGACTGTGAGATGTAGTCTTGTTGTAGTGACGTGACTGTGAGGTGTAGTCTTGACCCTTTATATGCTTTCCTGTTGATGTTTTGTCTTTTATAGTTCCTTGATAATGTGAGAAGTCACGAAAGTGCTTGGAATTTCGCTATTTATTCATAGTGGTGCTTGAGTATATCCTCATTGTCCACCATGAATGTGTAAACAATCATTAACAGTCTAGGGATGACACATTTGTATACAATGCACTCTGTATATTAATGTGTGTGTATGTATTAATATATATATATATATATATATATATATATATATATATATATATATATATATATATATATATATATTAATATACAGAGTGCATTGTATACAAGTGGGTCATCCCTAGACTGTTAATTTACACATTCATGGTGGACAATGAGGATATCCTCAAGCACCTGAGTGGATGAAGTACTCACACCGCTCCATGTATATCATTTCTCCACTCCTAAAGTCACTGATAATTGAACACTCATTTATGTAGTGGTACAGAACGTGTGCTGCTGCCTAATCACAGAGCTTACACGTAGAAGCCAGGGATGAAGTTCATCTGTAGTTGCCTATGTCTGCCATATATGAGGATATCCAAACCTGATTCTGGTAGGCGCCATCCACAAGTGAGATGAGGTGAGAATTGGCATTTGATTCCATAGTACAGTCTATTAAGTGTATTTCTTTAAAATGTTACTCAAAAGCAACTAGTTAATGTGATTGGTTTAAATGTATCACGCTGTTGTAGCTTGGGAATACACACAATGAAACCATTGACCAGGATATTTGAAATATATCCTCAGCGTAACTCACATTATACATTGCTAACAAGAGTAATATCAGGGACTTGCAGTGAAGCTCTGACGATATTTCAAGTTATACCATCCTCTCCAGGAGCTGTTGCTCAGCATTTATTTAATGTAGTGTCTAACTCAGCTTGTACTCACCTAATTGTACTCACCTAATTGTGGTTGCAGCTGTCGAGACTCAGCTCCTGGCCCCGCCTCTTCGCTGTCCGCTACTGGGTCTCTGCTCTCCCTGCTCCATGAGCTTTATCATACCTCGTCTTAAAACTATGTATGGTTCCTGCCTCCACTATATCTTTCTCTAGACTATTCCACTTCCTGACTACTCTGTGGCTGAAGAAATGCTTCCTAACATCCCTTTGACTCATCTGAGTCTTCAGCTTCCAGTTGTGTCCCCTTGTTTCTGTGTTCCCTCTCTGGAACATCCTGTCCCTGTCTACCTTGTCGATTCCCCGCAGTATTTTGTATGTCGTTATCATGTCTCCTCTGACCCTTCTTTCCTCCAGTGTTGTTAGTCCTATTTCCCTCAACCTTTCTTCATAGGACAGACTTCTGAGTTGTGGAACTAGCCTTGTCGCAAACCTTTGCACTTTCTCTAGTTTCTTTACGTGCTTGACCAGGTGTGGGTTCCAGACTGGTGCTGCATATTCTAGTATGGGCCTGACGTACACGGTGTACAGTGTCTTGAACGATTCCTTGTTTAGGTAACGGAACGCTAATCTTAGGTTTGCCAGTCGCCCATATGCTGCCGCAGTTATCTGGTTGATGTGTGCCTCCGGAGACGTACTTGGCGTTATACTCACCCCAAGGTCTTTCTCCTTTGCCGAGGTTTGTAGCACTTGTCCACCTAGCCTGTACTCTGTCAGGGGTCTTCTTTGTCCTTCTCCGATCTTCATGACTTTGCATTTGGTGGGATTGAATTCGAGAAGCCAGTTGCTAGACCAGATGTCAAGCTTGTCCAGGTCTGTTTGAAGTCCTGCATGGTCCTCTTCCGATGTGATTCTCCTCATTAATTTCAAATCATCTGCGAACAGAGACACTTCTGAGTCTATCCCATCCGTCATGTCGTTTACATATACCAAGAATAACACTGGTCCTAGGACTGACCCCTGCGGTACGCCGCTCGTCACAGGCGCCCACTGTGATACCTCATCACGCACCATGACCCGTTGTTGCCTCCCTGTGAGGTATTCCCTGATCCATTCCAGTGCCCTTCCTGTTATACATGCTTGTTCTTCCAACTTCTTTACTAATCTTATGTGAGGAACTGTGTCGAAGGCCTTCCTGCAGTCCAGGAAAATGCAATCAACCCACCCTTCTCTCTCTTGCCTTACCTCTGTTACTTTATCATAGAACTCTAGGAGGTTTGTTACACAGGATTTGCCTTCCCGGAATCCATGCTGTCTGGTGTTTATTATGCTGTTCAGCTCGAGGTGCTCCACCATTCTTTTCCTGATGATTTTCTCCAGGACTTTGCACACTATACATGTAAGTGACATGTAAGTGATGTATATGAGTGACATGTATATGTAATATGAATTCGGAGATTTTAACTCCTCTATGTTTTTGGTCCTGTAAGAGTCAGTGTCCGAATTAGCATTCCTATATGGCATGTCTAAATTTAAATATTACATTCTTGATTTTTTTTTTTTTTTGTGGGGGGGGGGAGGGTGAACTGACTACTAATACTAAACATACGTTAAAAGTTTTAGAGGCTTTGATGGCCATTTGCACTCTTGAAGAATATTTGTTCCTTAAATAGGTAAGTAAATTTTTACCATGTTCTATTTGAATGTTCTGGAACCAAACTAGAAATCCTAGTCAATGTTCAGTATTTGTGTCTGAGAACAAGTGACGTTTGAGTGACGTTTGAGTGACGTGTGAGTGACGTGTGAGTGACGTGTGAGTGTGTATGTGTTAATGAAGGCAGAGAAGCAAGCATCATTAATGATTAATTATGCAGGTACCGCTGTCACATTGATGAAGATAAGATAAATGTTATGGACGTTTATGAAACTGATGGGGACTTGAGTGTTGTTAAAGAGTGTCTCTGCTTGTGACTGTCAGTTGAGTGTTATTACTGAGTGTCTCTGCTTGTGACTGTCAGTTGAGTCTCTTGGTCAGTTTCTCAGTTTTATCATTTACTTTATGGAAGTACGGAAAGGAAGGATCCTAGTCATGGTGAGGTGATCTTGCTCCAAGAAAATCGAAGCTACACCCTTTTCCTCAGATGAACCTAATAACCCCTCCCTCTTATTTCGGATAATTAGATGATTGGATGACTATCAGATCGAGTTTAAATTTGCAGACCCACTCAGTGCAGGAGTCACACACCGAAGATGAATGCCTCCTGATTTTCTTTCCAGTTCGTCCTCAAACATTACAACCTGAATGATAATTGCAGCGCTGGAAGCCTCTGTAGAAAGGGAACATTGCGTATCGTGTTGTTTGCAAGTGGTATTCAGGTGGATTTTTTATTTTGTTTTCATTCTCAGATAAGTTTTTTTTACGTCTTAATGACTATTGAGCTCTATACTCCCTCGCCTGACTTCCCAGCAAATGTCGTCACCCCATTTTCCCCCTTTGAGGAAAATAATTATGTGTTAACCAAGAACCTGTGGCAGGGGGTTGTCAACAAGGAAACAACAGGTAACCTTTCGTCACAACTTCAACATGTCTGAGTTTATGAACTACAACAAGTAAGAAGCAGACAGTCCTGCCAGTGTCAGCAGGTGCTAGTTTGTAAAGTGCGACACGTAAATATGTACCCTTCCCTCAGTTTCAGCGCCAGCTGGTCTGAACATATGGAATAAGACAAGTAATCAACAGGTAGCCGTCCAATCACAGCGTTAGCAAGAGATCTCACCAATTAACGACTTAAGTTGAGTGTCAGTATGTAGTTGTAGGTTGACTCACGATTAATGGCAGGCAAGATGTTTTTGTGAGGGGGGGGGGGGCACCAGGCGGCTTTATCACCTTGCCTCCTACCAGCACTTAACTGTCTTTAATTAAATCTGATACTTTTATGGGGAAGCGAGAAGATTACATTATTCATACTTTGAGTAATTTATGAATGGGATAAATGGTTAGGGAGGCGACACTGGCACTTATAAATATATAAATGGGGTTAGTGAAGTGAAATTTTCGCTCACTAATACACGACTGGATTTATTGGGTAGCGAGGTGACACTGGCATTTACTAATATTTATTACTAATATTTATTACATGACATGGTGAATACGCAAGAAATGAATAAGTAGGTAGGGAAATAATTGCAAGAAATGTCTACTAATTAGTGGACTTCATTATTATGTCGTCTTGATATTATATCAACACAATAAACACATTATCGTAGTAAGAAAATCTCACAGATTATACATTAAAAAATGTATTTCATAGTTCTTACGCCACGAATAACTCAGGTGTTTATTCTATTTCCAGCTCATCATGCTTTCTGCAATGCACAAGTGAAACTGTTCCCGTCTCGTCAGACTTGAGGCACACAAACCTGTCTTCACCTTGATGACACTAACAACGTTGTTTACGGTCATGTTAAAGATCATAGCCATCCCATAAACAGGTCCTCTGAGAAAATTATATATCCCTCTTCCAACGTTCACAGACACCGTCTTGTCGAGTCTGCCCTTACACTCCGCATCTATAAAATGATGCGGAGTAACAGATATGTGATCTGTAGATATAAATCCAAATGTATACCTGTAACCCTTTTGGGGCCTAGTTCCTAGGCCTTTTGTATATTCATATGCTCTTGCGCTACCGTCCACAGGATGGATATGGGGTGCACAATAAACTAGCCACTTCGGTGGCAAAAATCTAAATCTTCCAAATATATCTCTCACTTCCCTATTAATTCTTTCCCAAGTCTCTTCACACCACAGTGCAACTAAAAATACATTTCCCAGTGTTTACATTCTCTGTGCCCATCTGCAGGTGCCACCACCATATTCAAGATCAAAGTGTGTCCTGAAACAAAAGAAAACTTGACGTTCTTAAAACGACATTCTTGTACCTCATCACTCTCATTAAGGCATCTACCACCTACCTGCCTCTCATTAAGGACCCTGTCACCTGTCTATCACTCAGTGTCCTCATTAAAACAACTATCACCTTCTCAGAGATCAATTCTGTGCCTCACTATCAATTCTTTTATTATCACTATCACAATGGGTTTTTTGCAGCTAATATTTTTGTATGTACTTCTGTTTACACTCTAACTTATTCCATTACTAAAGAATATTTTAAAAAAATTAACGCGTATATTTCATTGCATTTATGGATTTAGAAAAGGCATATGATAGAGTGGATAGGGGAGCAATGTTGCAAATGTATGGAATAGGTAGTAAGTTACTGAAGGCTGTAAAGAGTTTTTATGAGGATAGTGAGGCTCAGGTTAGGGTGTGTAGGAGAGAGGGAGATTACTTCCCGGTAAAAGTAGGTCTTAGACAGGGATGTGTAATGTCACCATTACACATCCCTGGGGATGTGTAATGGGGATGTAATGGGGATGTAAAAGAAGTAAATGCTAGGGTGTTGGGGAGAGGGGTGGGATTAAATTATGGGGAATTAAATGCAAAATGGGAGTTGACACAGTTACTTTTTGCTGATGATACTGTGCTTATGGGAGATTCTAAAGAAAAGTTGCAAAGGTTAGTGGACGAGTTTGGGAGAATGTGTAAAGGTAGAAAGTTGAAAGTGAACATAGATAAGAGTAAGGTGATGAGGGTATCAAACGATTTAAATAAAGAAAAATTGGATATCACATTGGAGAGAGGGATTATGGAAGAAGTAAATGTTTTCAGATATTTGGGAGTTGACGTGTCAGCGGATGGGTTTATGAAGGAGGAGGTTAACCATAGAATTGATGAAGGAAAAAAGGTGAGTGGTGCGTTGAGGTATCTGTGGAGACAAAAAACGTTATCCATGGAGGCAAAGAAGGGAATGTACGAAAGTATAGTGGTACCAACACTCTTATATGGGTGTGAAGCATGGGTTGCAAATGCTGCAGCGAGGAGGAGGCTGGAGGCAGTGGAGATGTCCTGTCTAAGGGCAATGTGTGGTGTAAATATTATGCAGAAAATTCGGAATGTGGAAATTAGGAGAAGGTGTGGAGTTACTAAAAGTATTTTTCAGAGGGCTGAAGAGGGGTTGTTGAGGTGGTTTGGTCATTTAGAGAGAATGGATCAAAGTAGAATGACTTGGAGAGCGTATAAATCTGTAGGGAAAGGAAGGCGGGGTAGGGGTCGTCCTAGAAAAGGTTGGACTTCCAGCAAGCATGTGTGAGCATGTTAGATAGGAGTGAATGGAGACGAATGGTTTTTGGGACATGACGATCTGTTGGAGTGTGAACAGGGTAACATTTTGTGAAGGGATTCAGGGAAACCAGTTAATTGATTTAGTTGGACTTGAGTCCTGGAAATGGGAAGTACAATGCCTGCACTTTAAAAGAGGGGTCTGGGATAGTGACAGCTGGGAGGGACTATTCTCAGCTGTCGTATTTGAGCGCCTCTGCAAAGACAGTGATTATGTATGAGTGTGGTGAAAGTGTTGAATGATGATGAAAGTATTTTCTTTTTGGGGATTTTCTTTCCTTTTGGGTCACACTGCCTCCGTGGGAGACGGCCGACTTGTTGAAAAAAAAAAAAATTCTGTCTGAGGAGGGTCTCAAGTTAGACCGAAAAAAAATTGGCGTTATTTCAGTACCATGGTACCATGCAATGTGGGTATATATATATATATATATATATATATATATATATATATATATATATATATATATATATATATATATATATATATATATATATATATATGGTACATAATATGGTACAAAAGATTTAAGAGATACATTGTTGATATAAAGATGGCATATACAGTACATGAGGTGTGAGAGATACATGTCTAGTATATATATATATATATATATATATATATATTATCCTATTTATTATCTATTTATTATCCTATGCAAATAAAAAAAATGTAATTTTCTAATGAAGATATGCCTATTAAACTAAATTGTCTGGGTGTTTGTAGGTTACTTCCTAGGAATTTTACAGCCCAACCCCATGACATTGTCTGCAGCGAAGTTTGTATACTATATTTATACTATTATTGTCCTTTGAACTGATGTTTTCACTCAAAATACCAGGCTCTCTATATCTTATGTTCCCTATGTGCAGTGAGTTGTGAAAAATGAGGTACCTGTCACATTGATGGCCTCTCGTGTGCTAGGTACCTCTTAGCCATACCTTCCATGTTAAAGATAACTCATTTGCAGAGTTCAGAAGAGATCCAAAGTGTGAAAGGGAAGTGATCCAGTACACTTTATGCATGGTGACCAGAAGAAACTCCAAAAGCAGGGCAGTTAAGAGAGTGTTGTATGAACTAGGTGGGGTGTGTGTAGTGTAGTGGTGGAATCTTCACTAGCTGAGTGTTGTATGAACTAGGTGGGGTGTGTGTAGTGTAGTGGTGGAATCTTCACTAGCTGAGTGTTGTATGAACTAGGTGGGGTGTGTGTAGTGTAGTGGTGGAATCTTCATTAGCTGAGTGTTGTATGAACTAGGTGGGGTGTGTGTAGTGTAGTGGTGGAATCTTCACTAGCTGAGTGTTGTATGAACTAGGTGGGGTGTGTGTAGTGTAGTGGTGGAATCTTCACTAGCTGAGTGTTGTATGAACTAGGTGGGGTGTGTGTAGTGTAGTGGTGGAATCTTCACTAGCTGAGTGTTGTATGAACTAGGTAGGTGTGTGTAGTGTAGTGGTGGAATCTTCACTAGCTGAGACTGCTCACTCTGGAGACTCCATCTCTAACACCTACAACACTCTACTGCTCACTCTGGAGACTCCATCTCTAACACCTACAACACTCTACTGCTCACTCTGGAGACTCCATCTCTAACACCTACAACACTACTGCTCACTCTAGAGACTCAATCTCTAACACCTACAACACTACTGCTCACTCTGGAGACTCCATCTCTAACACCTACAACACTACTGCTCACTCTGGAGACTCCATCTCTAACACCTACAACACTACTGCTCACTCTGGAGACTCCATCTCTAACACCTACAACACTCTACTGCTCACTCTGGAGACTCCATCTCTAACACCTACAACACTCTACTGCTCACTCTGGAGACTCTATCTCTAACACCTACAGCACTCTACTGCTCACTCTGGAGACTCCATCTCTAACACCTACAACACTACTGCTCACTCTGGAGACTCCATCTCTAACACCTACAACACTCTACTGCTCACTCTGGAATGCGCGCGCGCGCATATGCCCATACAACTGGTGAAGAGACAATGTCAAGTTTATGTAAATATACAATATTGTCACTTAAATAATAATTGAGAAGAAAAATTGTGGTCCTATTAAAATTTCCGGTAATCACGTCACACAAAAACTAATAAAATCTAGGCATTTAAATACTTAAATAGTAACATTAAAACAGACACAAAACATCGATGATTACATTTAAAGAACATTTAATATGTTGAAGTTATTATTGAAAGGTGGTAGACATACAACCCTCTTCATAACTCTAGCATTCTTGGACTTGACGCTATTAATAGAATGGGTTACGGTCACTAAATATTTTAATAACATAGAGTGAAATGCCCAAAAATACCCCAGAGTTCTCTATAGATAACAGCCAAAGCTAAAGCCTCCTCAGTAGTGGTATGACGTTTTTGATGTGGCTTAAGCTTTGTGCTGGATGAGGTGTATCACCAACTATCATTTGCATAAGAGTAGCTCCTATTGCATAACCACTTGCATCAGTATGTAATATGATTGATACACTAAAATTAGGACTTTGCAAAGTAATAGTCGAAGTGAGCAACATTCTGACATGCTTGAATATCAGTTCACAAGCGTGTGACCAGACAAACTTCACATTATTAGTTATTAGCTAGATGCTGCTTTCTTAGAAAAGGTGAGACAAAATCTACGACAGTATCCTATCCTTAGGAACTGAAACTGATATATAACTCCTACCGCTGCTGCCCGACCTTGTCCAATAATAAATCCAAGATAATGAATCTTAGCCTGAGCAAACCCACATACGAGTTACAAGCTGTTTCCAATCCTCTCCAGAAACAACCTGGTCGTCTAATTAAGCATCAACTTCCTCCAAGTTTCTGTTAACTTATGCAGTATTTGTCGGGATGAAGAGGGCGAATTCCTGATTTTGAAAAGAGTTACAAAGTAGTTGAAGAAGCCATTATGTACAGTTCCTCTTGCCCCTTGTGCTGAAGAGGAGAGAGGAACGTGTTAGTATCCACGAAGCAAGTCCAGACGATTTACGTAGCTCTTGAGACTTGGTCGATAATATCATCTACCCAAGGTAGAGGACAGCCATTACGTAAAGTGACAGTATTCACATTAAGATAATCAGTGCACATCCTGTAACTCCCATCGGGTTTAGATACAAGCATACACGGTGACGCTCATGAACTTTCAATAAGTGCATGCGATAACAGACAATCTGTAACTTCCTGAAGAGCTTTGTGTTTAACTGGACCCAGTAGGTATGATGGTTGCTTTATATGGGTTCCTCCTTGAATATGCACCTTGTGTTCATTTAAGGTACAACTCGGGAATGTCACAAAATAAGAGAGATATACTCTCGGAGAAGAGTTTTAATATCTTTATCAACTGACTATGAACTTGTCTTATCAACGGCAAAATAAGGAAGTTCTCTAGCTGCTCCTCTATTCCTTTAGTAATATCAGGTAATCCGATTTGATGTTTAGTTTCTAAGGGAAGAACTGAAATAGAATGTAGCTTCCAAGACGGTCTTCAAAGTCAGTTGGAAGGTTTCCAATGCTCCTTGTGACTGTGGGTGACAACTGCTAAAATTCCTTGAGGTGAAGTTAGATTTCGTACCAGTGATAACAAGGTGCGCAAATTACCAAGGTAAATATGTACTGCTTGCCAAGGTTCGTTATTGAAGTGAGCCAACACAGTAAATAATAAATCGAGAAAATGGCTCTTCAATAGCAGGTATGGGCAAAAGTGGTGCCGATTTTGGAGGCCGAGTTGGGTTGCCAGTCACCTGACTAATATGGACTAGTATGTGGAGTCACGGTGTCTCTCATCGTTGGTCATGTAAAGTTTTAAGCCAGTTTGTCCAGAGGCTGTCTCACGCCAAGACGCCTGCCTAGAGAAATAGTGTGAGCAAACTCAATAGGTTATCTACGAAATGACTCGGGCAATATAACATGGTGCTGCGCAATCATAGAAGAATGAAGAGTAAGCCTGCCCATTAAAACACTAGCTATAGTAGTAACAATGATCATAGATTGATCATCAATCATATCAACATTTCTGAGTTTATCCAGTGACAGATCAATAAACTGTTCCTTACTGAAGCCCCCGTGTGTAAGTGAAGTTATAACACTTGTCCTTACTGAAGCCCCAGTGTGTAAGTGAAGTGATAACACTTGTCCTTACTGAAGCCCCCGTGTGTAAGTGAAGTGATAACACTTGTCCTCTCCTTACTAGGAGTTGTCTTACTCTCAGTCCTATAGCAGACGAGAGATGAAATATATCACTGAATAACACTCAAATCTAGCTCGTCATTATCCCTAGAAGGATAATGACGTGTTAGATGCTCCCATAAAATCATTTCCATTCAGAAGTTAAGAATCCTATGGGGAAAATTCCTATGAAATTCCAACACCTACATATTCAGAATAACAACTGGTTTTAATATATATTTTAAGTAGAGGGATTTTTCACAATATTCCATCCATAGGAAGGATATTATCTCTTAATAACATTATAAATTGAACTTGAGTCATGATAAAATACTTTTTTTTTTACAATTTTATTATTTCAGTCCAGCCTAAACAGATGAATGAAAGTGGCTCATTGCAGAACAAGCATTTTCCTCCCACAATTTATACAATTTATTCTGAAGGACATTGGGAGGAGAAGAGGTAAATGCTGGATGTGAACTTACTCCCATATGGGACCACTAATAAGGCTGATGTCCTTGTTGGTATCCTTGATGTCCTTGTTGCTCCGGAGGGCCAGAATATACAGTGGTGACAAGCATACTGTCCTGTTTGGCAGTGCTGGCACCAGGTTTTTTTATTCAGGGGGCCTTAAGGGTGGAGGTATCTGGTTTAATGGACAAAGTGGACTCTTGCGTTTCCTGAGCAAGCACACTGTTTTAACCGAAAGTAAATATTAAAGAAGGAGAAGAAGAATCACATGAAACTTTATCAGTATAAATCTTGCCATCAAAATAATGACTTTATTAATGAACGGCAATGATATACAGTATAAATAATAATAAATTCTACTCTCACTTTCTCTTTCCCCGATACTTTCAAATAAACAGGTCAGTAACTATATATATATATATATATATATATATATATATATATATATATATATATATATATATATATATATATATATATAATAATATATGCAAAAGATCACAGTAAACAGGTGATATCAATTATGCTTTCGTGACTACTCACAATGTGAGTAGTCACGAAAGGCTTGGAATTCCTCTATTTTTTTATAGTGGTTGTCTTGATATATATATATATATATATATATATATATATATATATATATATATATATATATATATATATATATATATATATATATATATATATATATCAGTTTATATTGCTAGTGGAAAATATCTGAAACTTTGATAAAGTATTCTAAACTTCTTTGTAATTAAAAAAAAATAATTTGAAAATACTACACTACATACTTGACAACTTTCAGGGCCTTATTTCTAGGTCTTTAGTGTGTGCATATTGTCTTGCGTTGCCCTCAACAGGATGAATATAAGAGTGCATAATTAATTAGCTACTGCTATAAGGGTAAATGTAAATTGTGTACTCTCCGATTTAATCTTCCTTGGCGTTGACTAGGCCTTAACTACCCTCCTCCTTCACCAGCTGACAGACACACGACTACCTTGTTGACTGGGCCTTAACTACCCTCCTCCTTCACCAGCGGACAGACACACGACTACCTTGTTGACTGGGCCTTAACTACCCTCCTCCTTCACCAGCTGACAGACACACGACTACCTTGTTGACTGGGCCTTAACTACCCTCCTCCTTCACCAGCGGACAGACACACGACTACCTTGTTGACTGGGCCTTAACTACCCTCCTCCTTCACCAGCTGACAGACACACGACTACCTTGTTGACTGGGCCTTAACTACCCTCCTCCTTCACCAGCGGACAGACACACGACTACCTTGTTGACTGGGCCTTAACTACCCTCCTCCTTCACCAGCTGACAGACACACGACTACCTTGTTGACTGGGCCTTAACTACCCTCCTCCTTCACCAGCGGACAGACACACGACTACCTTGTTGACAAAACAACAAAGAGGTATTACCTCTATGTTCCCTCATCAGCTGTGAGCAGCGCCACCCTTCTCTTGTGTTGATGGCGCCATACCTTTCCTTCTCGCTTCTCGTGATGTGCTTAATCCTGTTACCACCGTCACTTATGACTCGCCTTGTGGCCATACTTGTGAGTATACTTGTGGCCATGCTTGTGGCCTACCACCGTCACTTATGACTCGCCTTGTTGTCATACTTGTGACTATACTTGTGGCCATACCTGTAGCTATGCTTGTGGCCTACCACAGTCACTTGTGACTCGCTTTGTGGCCATACTTATGACCTACCACCGTTACTTATGACTCGCCTTGTGACCATACTTATGGCCTACCACAGTCACTTGTGACTCGCCTTGTGGCCATACTTGTGACTTCACTCACTATTGTGGTCATCTTGTGACTAGTTGTGTGTAACTTACATATGTTGTGTATATTTACATATGTTGTGTGTATATTTACATATGTTGTGTGTATATTTACATATGTTGTGTGTATATTTATGTTGTTATATTTACATATGTTGTGTGTATATTTACATATGTTGTGTGTATATTTACATATGTTGTGTGTATATTACATATGTTGTGTGTATATTACATATGTTGTTTGAATATTTACATATGTTGTGTGTATATTTACATAAGTTGTGTGTATATTTATGCATGTGTATATATGAATGCTGTGTGTATGTTTACAAATGTCGTGACAGGTTACCTGTGCACACGACAAGCAGGTTCACCGTGCACACAACAGGAGGTTCACCGTGCACACAACAGGAGGTTCACCGTGCACACAACAGGAGGTTCACCGTGCACAACAGAGGTTCACCGTGCACACAACAGGAGGTTCACCGTGCAACAACAGGAGGTTCACCTGCACAAAGAAGCAGGTTCACCGTGCACACACCAGAAGCAGGTTCACCGTGCACACCAGAAATAGGTTCACCGTGCACACACCAGAAAGAGGTTCATTGTGCACACACCAGAAAGAGGTTCACCGTGCACACAACAGAAGCAGGTTCACCGTGCACACAACAGCAGCAGGTTCACCGTGCACACAACAGAAGGAGGTTCACCGTGCACACATCAGAAGGAAGTTCAATGTGCACACACCAGAAAGAGGTTCACCGTTCACACACCAGAAAGAGGTTCACCGTGCACACAACAGAAAGAAGTTCACTGTGCACACACCAGAAAGAGGTTCACCGTGCACACAACAGAAAGATGTTCACGTGCACACCAGAAAGATGTTCACGTGCACACCAGAAAGATGTTCACGTGCACACCAGAAAGAGGTTCACCGTGCACACTACACACACTGAATAACAATATCGTCATCATTGTGTTTCAGACAGCAGGTATCGCTGGCTGTTATCGCACATCGTTAGGGAAAAAAACAATCGCTAAAATACAGGTAATCACTTTAATGAGAATTGTAGGTAGACATATGTTATTCTTTATAATTACTAGGTTTTGATCACTTAATAATGACACATTTAATGTATTGTGAATCGAATCAGAAATAAATGAGAATAAGTAAATAAATAAATTAAATATAATATATATATATATATATATATATATATATATATATATATATATATATATATATATATATATATATATATATATATAAATACATATATATAATTCCTGACGAAATTAAACCTTTCTTTTTTGGAGCATCACTTTGTGCCCTTAAAAAGAAGGATGGAGGAATTAGGCTAATCACAGTGGGCAACACGTTTCGCCGCCTCGTTTCTAAAGCTGCTGTCAGAAGTATTCGCGCAGAGGCAGCCATCATGCTTCAACCAAACCAGCTTGTCTTTGGGGTCTCTCAAGGAAGTGACGCAGCGGTTCATGCAACAAGGGCGTATATCGACAACCTGCCTGAGGACAATGCAGTGGTTAAATTAGATTTCAAGAATGCATTTAATCTCCTGAAAAGAGACGTAGTATTAGCAGCTGTACAAGAACATTTCCCTGGTCTCTTCCCTTTTGTTTGAGCTGGATATAGCAAGGAATCAATGCTCCTGTTTGGAGAGCATGAAATCATCAGAGGGTGTCCAGCAAGGAGACCATCTCGCACCATTTCTCTTCTGTATAGCAGTTAGGGAAATCACAGTCAGACTGACCAGTGAGGTAAACATCTGGTTCCTGGATGATGGCACACTAGCACGTACAAAGGAGTCCCTCCTAGATGATATTACACAGGTGATGACACGGGGACAGGAAATGGGTCTCATCCTGAATCCATCCAAATGTGAAATCATTTCAGTCAATCAACAAGTGATAGATGCAGTGATATCAAAACTACCAGGAGCAACAGTCATTGCCCCTACAAATAGTGTCTTGCTTGGAGCACCTCTGGGAAGCGATGCCATTGACACAATTCTCAGGAAGAAACTGGAAGAATTGAGGAGAATGGAACAACGAATAGGCAATCTTGACACCCATGATGCCTTGTACCTTCTCACAAAATGCTTGAGTCTGCCCAGGTTGACATATTTCCTAAGATGTGCTCCTTCATATGATAACCCTATACTGCACGAATATGACAGTATCCTGAGGCAGATCTTTACTCTAGAAGATGGGCAGTGTGACCAAGCTACACTCCCAGTCAGACTAGGAGGCATTGGTGTCCGCAAGTCATCTCAGATTGCTCTACCTGCTTTCCTGTCTTCATGCATTGCATCCAGAGGGCTTGTAGCAACAATTCTCCCTGAACATTTTAGGGACACGATTGGAATCCATGACCCAAAGTTCGTTGATGGAGCCAGGATCTGGGATAATCTAACAGGCTCTGAAACCAGGCCTGCTCCCCCCAACAACTACAAACAGTCGCACTGGGATGGCCCAATAGTAGAGAATATAGCCTCAGCAATGCTTCAGAGTGTGTCAGGGAAGGATAGAGCCCGGCTCCTTGCAGTGAGAGCTCCTCATGCAGGGGACTTTCTTTTAGCTGTTTCCAACTCCAGCCTTGGCACACGCCTCGACCCACACACCATCCGCATTGGTGTTGCCCTTCGACTTGCCGCCCCTATTCTCGCCGAACACAGGTGTATTTGTGGCAGTGAAGCAGCAGACCGATTCGGGTACCATGGTCTTGTGTGTCGTAAATCCGAGGGAAAGATTGCAAGACATGAAGAGGTTAATAACATTATCAAGAGGAGCCTCACAACAGCCGGATGCCCAGCAGTAAGGGAGCCACCCCAACTATGCAGATCTGATGGCAGCCAAAAGCGTCCAGATGGTATCACCCTTCAAGCCTGGACAGACGGCAAGCAGGTAGTGTGGGACTACATATGTGCATCTACCTTGGCTGATACCTATCTCCAATACACCAGAGAGGAAGGAGGGGCAGCTGCCACCTTCAGGGAGTCCCAAAAGTCGAGAAAATATGGAGAACTTGCCCATCATTATATGTTTGTTCCCATAGGCTCGGAGACCCTTGGCTCATGGGGAAAGAGTGCATCTAAGTTCCTCAAGGAGCTGGGCAAAAGACTCAACAGGGTAACTAGGGATCCCAGGGCAGCTAGTTTTCTGTTCCAGCGACTCAGCGCTGCTGTTCAGAGGAGTAATGCATGCTGTATTCTGGGCACGCGCCCCAGCTCAGAGGAGCTGGATGAGATTTTCGCATTATAATCAGTGACAAACATGTAACAATATGTACTAGACATGTATCTCACACCTCGTGTACTGTATATGCCATCTTTATATCAACAATGTATCTCTTAAATCTTTTGTACCATATTATATATATATATATATATATATATATATATATAAAAAATATATATATATATATATATATATATATATATATATATATATATATATATATATATATGTATGTGTGTGTGTGTGTGTGTGTGTGTGTGTGTGTGTGTGTGTGTGTGTGTGTGTGTGTGTTAGTTACCATTTTGTCCTAGGCACATGTCGATTATACACTAGGCCTGTTGTATGTACGTGTGTGTGTGTGTGTACTCACCTAGTTGTGGTTGCAGGGGTTGAGTCATAGCTCCTGGCCCCGCCTCTTCACTGGCCGCTACTGGGTCACTCTCCCTGCGCCATGAGCTTTATCATACCTCTTCTTAAAGCTATGAATGGATCCTGCCTCCACTACATCGCTTCCCAAGCTATTCCACTTCCTGACCACTCTGTGACTGAAGAAGTACTTCCTAACATCCCTGTGATTCATCTGAGTTTTCAACTTCCAGCTGTGCCCCTTGTCGCTGTGTCCCATCTCTGGAACATTCTGTCTCTGTCCACCTTGCAGACCCCTCTCAGTATTTTATATGTCGTTATCATGTTCCCCCTTACTCTCCTGTCCTCCAATGTCGTCAGGTCGATTTCCCTTAACCTCTCCTCGTAGGACATATCCCTTAGCTCCGGGACTAGTCGTGTTGCAAACCTTTTCACTTTCTCTAGTTTCTTTATGTGCTTGGCTTGGTGTTGGTTCCAAACTGGTGCTGCGTACTCCAATATGGGCCTAACGTACACAGTGTACAGGGTTCTGAACGATTCTTTATTAAGATGTCGGAATGCTGTTCTTAGGTTTGCTAGGCGCCCGTATGCTACAGCAGTTATTTGGTTGATTTGCGCCTCAGGAGATGTGCCTGGTGTTATACTCACCCCAAGATCTTTTTCCTTGGGTGAGGTTTGTAGTCTCTGGCCTCCTAGACTGTACTCCGTCTGCGGTCTTCTTTGCCCTTCCCCAATCTTCATGACTTTGCACTTGGTGGGGTTGAACTCCAGGAGCTAATTCCTGGACCAGTCCTGCAGCCTGTCCAGATCCCTTTGTAGTTCTGCCTGGTCCTCGTCCGATTGAATTCTTCTCATCAACTTCACATAATCTGCGAACAGGGACACTTCGGAGTTATTCCTTCCTTCATGTCATTCACAAATACCAGAAACAGCACCGGTCCTAGGACTGACCCCTGTGGAACCTCTCGTCACAGGCGTCCACTCTGACACCTCGCCACGAACCATGACTCTCTGCTGTCTTCCTGACAGGTATTCCCTGATCCATTGGAGTGCCTTCCCTATTATCCTGCCTGGTCCTCCAGCTTTTGCACTAATCTCTTGTGTGGAACCGTGTCAAACGCCTTCTTATGTTGTGGGTTCTTTTCATAGATTTGGTAATATTAACAGACGATGAGCTTGGTTTGGTAGCGTTTAATGAGGCGTTGGAATATGGGAGCTGAGAGCCTATGCCTGTGTCCGCCTGCTAAGGCTTACCCGAATGTTACTGACTACTAGGGCCGCCCGGCACTGAGGCATTCAAAAGGCAGGCCTATCATTGGCTAACACAAGTCACATGGTAATCACGTGAACAGCTATGGCGCAGCCGTTAGAAGTACGAACCGTACACTTACAGTCCAAGAAAATGCAATCCACCCACCCCTCTCTCTCTTGTCTTACTGCTGTCACCCTGTCATAGAACTCCAGTAGGTTTGTGATAGAGGATTTCCGTCCCTGAAACCGTGTTGACTGCCGTTGATAAGCTCATTCCTTTCTAGGTGTTCCACCACTCTTCTCCTGATAATCTTCTCCATGACTTTGCATACTATACATGTCAGTGACACTGGTCTGTAGTTAAGTGCTTCATGTCTGTCTCCTTTTTTAAAGATTGGGACTACATTTGCTGTCTTCCATACCTCAGGTAGTCTCCTGTTTCGATAGATGTTGAATATTGTTGTTAGGGGTACACAAGCGCCTCAGCTCCCTCTCAGGACCCATGGAGAGATGTGATCCGGCCCCGTCGCCTTTGAGGTATCTAGCTCACTCAGCAGCCTCTTCACTTCTTCCTCGGTTGCATGTATTGTGTCCAACACTTGGTGGTGTACCCCTCCTCTCTGTCTTTCTGGAGTCCCTTCTGTCTCCTCGGTGAACACTTCTTTGAATCTCATGTTGAGTTCCTTACACACTTCGGTCATTTCTTGTGATCTCTCCTCCTTCCTTCCTTAGCCTGATCACCTGGTCCTTAACTGTTGTTCTCCTCCTGATGTGGCTGTACAACAGTTTTGGGTCAGATTTGGGTTTCCTGCTATGTCATTCTCGTACTGTCGTTGGGCCTCCTTCTTACCTGTGCATATTCATTCCTGGTTCTACGACTGCTCTCCTTATTTTCCTGGGTCCTTTGCCTTCTATACTTCTTCCATTCCCTAGCACAATTGGTTTTGGCCTCTCTGCACCTTTGGGTGAACCACGGGCTCGTCCTGGCTTTTTCGTTGTTTCTGTTTCCTTGGGTACAAACCTTTCCTCAGCTTCCTTGCATATTGTTGTCACATATTCCATCATCTCGTTTACTGATTTCCTTCCAGTTCTCTGCTCCACTGAACCCCGTTTAGGAAGTTCTTCATGCCCGCGTAGTCCCCTGTCTTGTAGTTTGGCTTCATTCTTCTGGCCCTATCTGCTCACCCCTCCACTTGTAACTCTACTGTGTAATCAAAGCTTAAAACCATATGATCACGGGCCCGAGAGGTCTTTCATGTGTGATGTCCTCAATATCTGCACTACTCAAGGTGAATACTAGGTCCAGTCTCGCTGGTTCATCCTCTCCTCTCTCTCTGGTAGTATCCCTTACATGTTGGTACATGAAGTGTGTGTGTATGTGTGTGTGTGTGTGTGTGTGTGTGTGTATTAATATGTCACTGGAAGGTCACCAATGGGATGAAACAACACTTCCAGGGTGACTGGTAGGATACTAGAGGTGCTCAAGGGAACCCAAGTAGCATTACCCTCGTGTTTGTCCTCGGGTATTACATTTGTTGAACTAGTGAAGGACCCCAATGGAAATAAGTCACTTTGACTTTTTGTATTATTCCAGGTATCTACACATATGCTGCTATGCATGATAATTTATGCAAATGTATTTTTGTGTACTTGTACCCAAATAAACTTACTTAGGCGTCACGACCCAAAGCTCGTCACGGCAGCTGCGCAGGGCAGTGGGATAGCCTAGCATACTCTTCCAGCAGACCAGCTCCTCCAAGGGATCACAAGCAGCATCAATGGCACAAACCCATCGTGCAGAAAATTGACCAAACAATGCTCAACAATGTCACAAGAAAGGACAAAGCTTGATGTCTCTTAGCGGTGACGGCACCACATAAAGGAAATTTCTATTTGGTCGTCCCTAATTCCTCCTCGACTCTTTGGCAATTCGGATTAATATGGCTCTTCGCCTAGCTGCCCTCACATTATATATATATATATATATATATATATATATATATATATATATATATATATATATATATATATATATATATATATATGTCGTGCCGATTAGGTAAAACTGGTCAATTAGCAAGAACTCATCTAAAATTAAGTCCTTTCTAAAATTTTTCTTATACGTTTAAAGATATATTTTTTCATTTATGTTAATGTAAGAATTTATAATTTTGTACCAAGAGAAACTTTGAAAACCTACCTAACCTTTTACACAAGCGCAATTTAATTTAGCCTAACCCAACTAAATATATTTTAGATACGTTAACATTAATTTAATAATAAACAAACACAATGAAATATATTTTTCGTTAGGTTCAGAATGATTTTGGCGAAATTATTGCATACACAAATTTTCACTTGTCTTATATGGCAAGGAGCGTTGCTATTTAGCTAAATGCAAGTTTTACCTAATCGGCACGACATATATATATATATATATATATATATGTATATCGTGCCGAATAGGTAAAACTTGGGATTTTGGCGTAAATAGCAACTCTCTTCTTGCCGAATAAGGCAAGCGAAAATTTTGGTATGCAATAAATTCGCAAAAATCATTCTGAACCTAACGAAAAAAATATATTTCATTGAGTTTGTTTATTATTAAATTATTGTAAACTTATCTAAAATATATTTAGTTGGATTAGGCTAAATTAAATTTCGCTTGTTATAATAAGGTTAGACAAGTTTTTTAAGGTTCTGTTAGTGGGATGGAATGTGAAGGACCTGCCTAGTATGGGCCAACAGGCCTGCTGCAGTGTTCCCCTTTCTTATGTTCTTATGTTCTTAAAATATTAATTTTTACATTACCATAAATGAAAAGAATATATCTTTAAACGTATAAGAGATTTTTTTAGAAAAGACTTATATATAATAATAAATTTGTTGCTATTTTATGTTTGTAAATATTTAAAATTATATATATTGACCTTAGCATGCTTTGAGATCCTTTCCAGTATAATTAGACTGAGTGTTGAGCACGTCATGATTTGTATGGTGAGATGTGAAGATGGGAAGTTATATTTGACAACCTCGTGGAGCAGGACAGCTGGCAACCCTCCTTGCTGAAGTTTCTCTAGATATCTTTGACGATGTTCACCCTGAAGACAACTTCACTTGCTAATGTTAAACACAGTACTTGAACAGCTTTCTTCAGCATAATTTATTACACACTTGAAATCATCGGGGATTACTGTTTACACGGTATCTACAGTAGATTTTCTCACGAGGCTGGACGTTCAGAACGACTGCCAAGTGTAAATTTGTTGACTTTAGTCATAAGACTGCAAAAACCTCTTAGCGCATTAGAACAGAGAAGAGTGTTTGTCTTGCATGAATAATGAGCCAGGAATTTGTTAATGGTAAAAACTTGTGCTGGCTGGTCTTACCACACTGGTGCTGGCTGGTCTTACCACACTGGTGCTGGCTGGTCTTACCACACTGGTGCTGGCTGGTCTTACCACACTGGTGCTGGCTGGTCTTACCACACTGGTGCTGGCTGGTCTTACCACACTGGTACTGGTTGGTGTTACCACACTAATGCTGGTTGGTCTTACCACACTGGTGCTTGCTGGTCTTACCACACTAGGCCTGACTGGTCTTACCACACTAGGCCTGACTGGTCTTACCACACTAGGTCTGACTGGTCTTACCACACTAGGCCTGACTGGTCTTACCACACTAGGCCTGACTGGTCTTACCACACTAGGCCTGACTGGTTAGAAGCAGAAACTAGCGTTTAAGGCCTATAAAACAGATCCCATTCAGGATGTTAATAAAATTGATACATGTATTTTAATTAAAGTTCATTAAATTCAAATGATTTAAATATACTTGTGCTGGTAATTCCTCCTACGTTAACATTATATGCAACAATAACCTAACTAGTCTTCGGAACCTTGTGGTAACTTTAGTTACAGAAGACTTGTAACTCACACAGATATCTGATACGCATCGGCGATACTGTGGTGGCTAGAGGGTGGAGACGCACAAACCCCGTCTTCGCAAGCTGCGTAGAGCGTTGCACAGTATATAAATTCAGTATTAATTCAGTCTAAACCATACATGTGTAGATAAATGCTACAATTTATATAGTGCAATTATTACTGTTATTTATGTTATATTATGAAAGCCCACAAAATGCCACTCCTGACACAATAACAATGGCGTAGTTAACACTAAAAAAGGGTCTCAACAATGCAGATAGTTACACTGAAAATACGTTATTTTTTTTCTGCGTATTTGCTGCAGAGTTAGTGGAGTGAGGGTGAAGGCAGAGTTAATGGAGTGAGGGTGAAGGCAGAGTTAGTGGAGTGAGGGTGAAGGCAGAGTTAGTGGAGTGAGGGTGAAGGCAGAGTTAGTTGAGTGAGGGTGAAGGCAGAGTTAGTGGAGTGAGGGTGGAAGGCAAAGTTAGTGGAGTGAGGATGAAGGCAGAGTTAGTGGAGTGAGGGTGAAGGTAGAGTTAGTGGAGTGAAGGAGGGAGCAGGGAGGAAGAGGAGGATTGTGTGTGGTTGTCCCCAAGGTCACACTCAGGGATGGTATTTGGTTGAAGACACTGTTGACAAGGGTGATAGTAATGACTTCCCTACCAGTGCTGGGAATTTACTACACGTAACACATCAGATCACATAGTGTCTTATTTATACCCTGAGGAGACAGAGAGACGGGGACCAATAATAGCAAAGAGAATAAGAGGAAATTAAATTTTGTGTCGTCTCCCTTGATCTGCTGTATAAGATATTTTAAAAGAACTGACTATGCTCACCTAACACCCATCACGCTAAGTTTTTTTTCGGAATTTTAACTCAGGATAACCCATTAAGACTGTATTATTTCCACTGAGGCCCCTTCAATTATCTTCCCCAGGATGCGACCCATAACTGTCGACGTCTAAGTACTCAGGTACTTTCTTACAGTGCAAGAAACAAGCAAAACGTTTCCCCCGTGTTGAGATACCGAGCCTCCCCTCAGGTGGGGTGAGGCTTCAACCCCATGCTGGTTGGTCTTCCTTTATCAAGTGATTTAAATATTCTATAGAGATGGTGTCGGGACACAGAAGTCATCCCGAAGATGGTAGCAAATCTTCAGCAAAAAGCTATTGACGGTAGTTCTTATGTCCCCACATTTTTAAACAATATTTAAAAGGGGTTTTTTCTGAAGCAATATTGCTAACTACATGGTTTCACAACAGTTGCACATCCAGGGCAAAATGGATTTAGAGCAAGTCTCCTGCCACTAGCAACTACTGGAAAATTACGACTTAGTGAACTGTGTATGTCACCTCACCCTTACACACAACAGTACCAGTGAACACTAAGCACCTTACCCCCTAACAGCAAGCAGGTTCACGAATGAGTGTGGCCCAGTAGCTTGTGGGTACGCCTGCGTCTCCCATGGTGTTTAGTTTAATCAGTAAAGGTGAAAGAGATCCGCGCCGCCACCACACACACCTTGTTTTTTGGGGCAGCAGCCACCCCCTCCCCGTTTACCAGTTTGACGTTTTTGATGTAATGTTTGCTAGCTTAGTAAGTTTATTTACGTACAGGTACACATAAGTACAATTATTATACCTAATAACATATGTGTGAATTACATAGGATAACCCCAGAAAATCAGACAAAGCCTAGCTGTAAGATAACAGTAGAAATCAGTCATGATTATAACCCTTAAAAATTTAAACAGGTAAGTAACTCAACTGTGTGAAAATCAGTTACAGTAAGAGGAGGGCAGTAGGAATAAACCGAACTGAGTTATTTACATGAACATTAAAGAAAGAATCAGTTACAATAGTAGGTACAAGAATATTAACTGCAAGAAATCACTCTCCTTCCTTTCTGTAGCTTCATTCATTAGGTACCTCTTAGCTCTCTTCATAAATTGGCTGATCTAGGATAAGCTTTGGTATGTTCAGGCAATCCGTTCCACTTCTTTATCTTAATAAAAGGGTGTTTGAGGCCTTCCCACCTACTGTAGGTACTATAAATTGTGTTTACTTCCCTAGCACCATACTGATTCTGGTTCATAAACTTGACAAACTTTGCAGCAACATATTCTGGACACTGCTTACGTGCAATTTTATAAATATAATTTAACTTCAGTTGTTTTACTCTGTCTTCAACATTCATAACATCCAGTTGTTGTAATTCATCGTGGCCTACATGCCTCTGGGACGAATCATAATTTCGTTCGGGGTGATTTTGTAGTCTGTCTTTCAGCTTGTTTTTAAGCAAAGTACCATAAAGAACAAGATTAATCTACATGATATTGTATAAGAGCTGGACATAGGGTCCTGCGAGCCCGGTACAATCTCCCCCTCTTCCCAACACTCGAGCATTCACTTCTCTGATCCGCTGGCATGCCCCTTAGTGTAGCTGCTGAACTCACCCTATTGTATGAAGTTTCTCAACTTTGGCTGTCACATTACATCACCTCATGCCAGAGGAGACACACCATGCCCAGCCCTTCTAGGGCAGGGTAGGTGCCAAAGCTGGATCTTGCTACCATCTGCAGCTCATAAGACTGCCATTCCCATTAGCTCCTCTGGGGCGGGGAAGATGGCAGACCAGAGAGACCTAGCTTCTCCCTACGAGCCCCGTGAGGGCGGGGAACATGGCTAGGCCTGGGGACAATTGGTCCCAGATGATGAGGGGGTACTTGTACCTCCTCCCATGGGAGACATAGGTCTCAGACACTCCCACGACAGAGAGCCAAGGCCGGGTCACAATCTGGAAAAGACCCGGACCGGGAGAGTACCGGCGAATCTACAACAACAAAACCTCATGCCAGCAATTCATCTTGTGTGATGGGATAG
>WNWK01014915.1:0-49639 GCA_009830355.1 Cherax destructor
GGAATATAAATGTATAAATTCAAGGATTATGTGGAGTAAAAAAAAAGGTTGGATGTAAAAGTGGTTATAGTAAGTGTTTATGCACCTGGAGAAGAGAAAGTGTAGAAGAGAGAGAGAGATTTTGGGAAATGTTGAGTGAGTGTGTGGGGAGTTTTGAACCAAGTGAGGGGTAATTGTGGTTGGGGATCTTAATGCTAAAGTGGGTAAAAATGTTGTGGATGGAGTAGTAGGTAAATTTGGGGTGCCAGGGTAAATGTAAATGGGGAGCTATTAATTGAGCTATGTGTAGAAAGAGGTTTGGTAATAAGTAATACATATTTTATGAAAAGAGGATAAATAAATATACAAGGTATGATATAGCACGTAAGGAAAGTAGTTTGTTGGATTATGTATTGGTGGATAAAGGTTGATGAGTAGGCTTCAGGATGTACATGTTTATAGAGGGGCAGCGGATATATCAGATCATTATTTGGTTGTAGCTACAGTTAGAGTAAAAGGTAGATGGGACAAAAGGAAAATGGCAACAGCAAGTAAGAGAGAGGTAAAAGTGTATAAACTAAGGGAGGAGGAAGTTAGGGTGAGATATAAGCAACTATTGGCAGAAAGGTGGGCTAGTGCAAGTAGGAGTAGTGGGGGTTGAAGAGAGTTGGGATAGTTTTAAAAATGCAGTATTAGAATGTGGGGCAGAAGTTTGTGGTTATAGGAGGGTGGGTGCAGGAGGAAAGAGGAGTGAGTGGTGGAATGAAGAAGTAAAGGGTGTGATAAAAGAGAAAAGGTAGCTTATGAGAGGTTTTACAAAACAGAAGTGTTAGTAGAAGAGCAGAGTATATGGAGAGTAAAAGAAAGGTGAAGAGAGTGGCGAGAGAGTGCAAAAGAAGAGCGGATGAAAGAATGGGAGAGGATCTGTCAAGAAATTTTGCTGAAAACAAGAAAAATTTTGGAGTGAGATAAACAAGGTAAGAAAGCCTAGGAACGAATGGATTTGTCAGTTAAAAACAGAGTAGGGGAGTTAGTAGATGGGGAGCTGGAGGTATTGGGTAGATGGCGGGAATATTTTGAGGAACTTTTAAATGTCGATGAAAAGAGGGAGGCGATAATTTCATGTACTGGCCAGGGAGGTACAACATCGTTTAGGAGTGAAGAAGAGCAGGATGTGAGTGTGGGGAGGTGCGTGAGGCATTACGTAGAATGAAAGGGGTAAAGCAGCTGGAATTGACGGAATCATGACAGAAATGTTAAAAGCAGGGGGATATAGTGCTGGAGTGGTTGGTATTTTTGTTTAATAAATGTATGAAAAGGGGAAGGTACCTAGGGATTGGCAGCGAGCATGTATAGTTCCTTTATATAAAGGAAGGGGATAAAAGAGAGTGTAAAAATTATAGGGGAATAAGTTTACTGAGTATACCAGGTAAAGTGTATGGCAGGGTTATTATTGAAAGAATTAGAGGTAAGACAGAGAGTAGGATTGCAGATGAGCAAGGAGGCTTTAGAGTGGGTAGGGGATGTGTAGATCAAGTGTTTACAGTGAAGCATATATGTGAACAGTATTTAGATAAAGGTAGAGAAGTTTTTATTGCATTTATGGATTTAGAAAAGGCATATGATAGAGTGGATAGGGAGCAATGTGGCAAATGTTGCAAGTGTATGGAATAGGTAGTAAGTTACTGAAGGCTGTAAAGAGTTTTTATGAGGATAGTGAGGCTCAGGTTAGGGTGTGTAGGAGAGAGGAGATTACTTCCCGGTAAAAGTAGGTCTTAGACAGGGTTGTGTAATGTCACCATGGTTGTTTAATATATTTATAGATGGGGTTGTAAAAGAAGTAAATGCTAGGGTGTTGGGGAGAGGGGTGGGATTAAATTATGGAGAATTAAATGCAAAATGGGAGTTGACACAGTTACTTTTTGCTGATGATACTGTGCTTATGGGAGATTCTACACTGCATAACCCTTGTGGTTTAGCGCTTCTTTTGATAATAATAATAATAATGGGAGATTCTAAAGAAAAGTTGCAAAGGTTAGTGGACGAGTTTGGGAGAGTGTGTAAAGGTAGAAAGTTAAAAGTGAACATAGATAAGAGTAAGGTGATGAGGGTATCAAACGATTTAAATAAAGAAAAATTGGATATCACATTGGAGAGAGGGATTATGGAAGAAGTAAATGTTTTCAGATATTTGGGAGTTGATGTGTCAGCAGATGGGTTTATGAAGGATGAGGTTAACCATAGAATTGATGAAGGAAAAAAGGTGAGTGGTGCATTGAGGTATCTGTGGAGACAAAAACGTTATCCATGGAGGCAAAGAAGGGAATGTACGAAAGTATAGTGGTACCAACACTCTTATATGGGTGTGAAGCATGGGTTGCAAATGCTGCAGCGAGGAGGAGGCTGGAGGCAGTGGAGATGTCCTGTCTAAGGGCAATGTGTGGTGTAAATATTATGCAGAAAATTCGAATGTGGAAATTAGGAGAAGGTGTGGAGTTACTAAAAGTATTTGTCAGAGGGCTGAAGAGGGGTTGTTGAGGTGGTTTGGTCATTTAGAGAGAATGGATCAAAGTAGAATGACTTGGAGCGTATAAATCTGTAGGGAAGGAAGGCGGGGTAGGGGTCGTCCTAGAAAAGGTTGGAGGGAAGGGGTAAAGGAGGTTTTGTGGGCGAGGGGCTTGGACTTCCAGCAAGCATGTGTGAGCGTGTTAGATAGGAGTGAATGGAGACGAATGGTTTTTGGGACATGACGATCTGTTGGAGTGTGAGCAGGGTAACATTGTGTGAAGGGATTCAGGGAAACCAGTTAATTGATTTACCACTGTATATGTACATATAATATTTCCTGGTACGTATATTATGTTATTGTGTATATAGACATACGCACAAATGCATATACGTACTACTGTATAATATTGTTCTCTGTATTACACTGAAGGTTTGATAATATTATCTTGACAATTTTATTGATGTAGAATACAATTTTAGTACATGTATTTATATTAATATTCAGGGTGTTTCAAAAAGATGGACCAAATTTCAAAGTATTAAGCATAGTAGAAAGATCTTTTCAAATTTCTCCTGTGAATTGCTTTAGAGTATGTCTTCAGTATAATTACTGTCTTTTATACAGAGAATTGCTAGCAAGGCACAGGATATATACACACCAAGAGCTTAACAATTCGCAAATGGGCAAAATTATTTACAAACATCTCTCAGTCCACAGCAGAGTGGCTAAAATACTGTGTACTCTGATACAGTGTGTGCAGGTTTGAATCCTGCTGTGGACTGAGAGATAATGTTTGTGCACACCAAGAAGTGTATGTCTCAGTGTATGTGCACTGAGAGATTGCTTAAATCCCTCATTTAGGTATTAAAGTATTCTTGACTTGTGGTGAACCGGTGACATGCAGCCTTAACAATCCTCATTCAGTAGATAGGCTTTAAACCCCTTGGCAAGGGTATATTTAGTATAATAAGTTTATCTTGCTTTGTGGAGAGGCATTTTTGTTCAGTTGGGATGCATGAACCAGACATCTTGTCCATTGCTTCCAATATTTCTCTCACTGATGCTGCTGACAGTCAATTTCCTGAATTATAATTTGACATATAAACCATTCCAGTTCTTTACAGACACTCCATTATATTAATTAAAACTGATTCTTGCATTTCAATCTTGTCCCTGCCATTTTTGTTTTGGACTCCAGTAATTTCAATCTTGTCCCTGCCATCTTTATTTTGGACTCCAGTAATTTCAATCTTGTCCCCGCCATCTTTATTTTGGACTCCAGTAATTTTTTATATGGAAGACACATTAAGTGATAGTGAAATATATTAAGATCCTGTAATTTCTTTTTTTTTATTGAATTTGTTTATATTTTGAGTCTCAGGTTATTTTTTATCATGAATCTCAAGATTATATTTTGGTATGGAGTTTGAAGATTATCATTTTAATAAAGCTAATTATTTTTGTATAGAACTATCGTATTTGCTGGCATATAAGGCGCACCCGTTTTTTCCCCAAAAAATGTCTTGGAAAAATCAGCCTGCGCCTTATTTGCTCAAGGTCAGGGTCAAGGGTAGTCTTTGGGTTACACTTTAGCAGTTGTTTACTAATGTTACATTACATCTGCTTGGAAACATCATCTTATATACTCATGCGCCTGACATGCTGGAAAATGCTGTATGTGGTGTAGAGATGACGGTGCTCTGTGTTGTTTCTTTATTACCAGTAAACCCTCGATTTAATACTTCAGAAATACAAGGCAAAATCCGCTGGGTCAGTCGATTCAGAAACAATGGACAAAGTTCATTGGTTATGGAATCGTCCATTCATGTTAGAAAAAGGGCAAGACAGGCTCATCCCTGTCCACCACAATCGCCATTACTGGCCATCGGCACTTCCCCCTCCCCAGTTAGTCCATTAAATTGAGGGTTTACTTGATTATATACATACTGTACCTGTGACTGTCTTCAAGAGTTCTTCATTCACAAAGCCAGGCATGATACCAGACTTCATTGTTGACTGGTTGACCTGGTTGCTGCCTTCAGAACCTGCCTAATCTGACCCTTCTTTAAGCTATATTTACAGTTGGCAAATACAAGTGCTCCTTGACTTACAATGGTTCGACTCACAATATTTCAACTTTACAATGGTGCAAAAGCAGTTACTTTGGAAAGGAAACTTTAGATAATTACCTAGCATGAAGTCTATAACTTGTATTCATTTATTTAGTTTTTCAATACTGGTACAGTGAACCCCCGGCTAACGATCAAAATTCATTGCAGAAGCCTGCTCAAGTGCCATTACTGAACGAATTTACTTCCTTAAGAAATAATGTCACGTAAGTTAGTCTATTTCAGACCCCCAAAAATACACTTCCACAAGCACTTACAATATTATACTTACATAATTGTACGATTTCCGGGGTGATCGTTAGCCGGGGGTCCACTGTATCTAGTTACAGTAATTATATGTTTATTTACTTATTCACTGACAGTAGTTATTTATTTACTTATTTATTTAGCACATATTTATGTGAGACTAATGATAATTTCAACTTACGATGGGTTCATCAGAACGTAACCCCCATTGTAAGTTAAGGAACACTTGTATATTCAAATTCACCCTAAGAAAATACATCTGAGAATATAGAAATTGCTGAACAGTGGTGGTAGGAAAATTATAATTAAAAGTAAGTACATAGAGAGATTCTCGCAATGAGTATGTAAAACCAAAAGTAGCATATGTTGTTAAAGATGTGTATGAGTGGGACAGACAGACTAGTATGTAGGGTGTTTGAAGAATGATGTGAGAAAGACTTTGAGGGGTAGGGACTTGTCCATTAAGAAACCTTTTGTGAACGATGTTAGAACAGAGGGGAGGAGTGTGTGCTTTTTGGGATTTGATGTGCTGTTGGAGTGCAAGTTTGGTAATACCGTATATTTGAAGGGATTCAGGGGGAAAAACCAGTGAGGTGGACTTCAGTTTTGGAGGTGGGAGGTGCAATGCCTAGTAGTGACCAGTGAAGAGGCAGGGTAGGAGTTTTGACTCGACCCCTGCAACCACAATTAGGTGAGTAGTGTATAAGTCAGGTGGATACGTTGCAGTTTGGGGATTATCACTGAATCATGATGGCTGTAGCCTTTAAAAAGGCAGCTAGGAAGCAAAACAATGGTGAATGTTTTCTTCTTTAGGGTATAGTATATACACAGAAGTGTGTATCTCATTGTACATACACTGAGTTTAATCCCTATCACAAGGGATTATTCTTGACCGAATTAACAACCCTTTCATAGTTGATAGGCTTTAAATGTAAGATACCAACCAAACATTGTGTTACTTTGACTGGCAAACAGCCTATTTTAACATAATAAATATACCTTACACCTGAAAATTTGGTACAAAAGCGTTTGCATCATACAGTGGACCCCCGAGTAATGAACAAAATAATTCCAGAAGCCTGCTCAAGTGCCATTACTGAACGAATTTACTCCCTTAAGAAATAATGTCAAGTAGGTTAGTCCATTTCAGACCCCAAAAATACACTTACAAAAGCACTTACAATGTTATACTTACATAATTGTACGATTTCCGGGGTGTTCGTTACTCGGGGGTCCACTGTATATAGTTTGACTAGTAATGATTAATTTGTTTATAAACATACTGATAAGATGCCTTATAAAGTCTACATGAGGCTGGTCAGTACAGTGGACCCCCGGTTAACGAACACCCCGGAAATCGTATAATTATGTAAGTATAATATTGTAAGTGCTTGTGTGGAAGTGTATTTTTTGGGGTCTGAAATAGACTAATGTACATGACATTATTTCTTAAGGAAGTAAATTCGTTTGGTAATGGCACTTGAGCAGGCTTCTGGAATGAATTTTTTTCGTTAACTGGGGGTCCACTGTATATAACTTGTTTCATAATTGAGGTACAGGTTTCAACATGGCCATTACTGAAACTTTAATAATAAGTATTGATAAATTGGTAGGTATATTCATGATTTCTCTTTTTCTGCCAATATAGATATTACCACATAATATAGCATACTAAAATCTCTAGAGCAATAGCACAGCACAGTTAAACAATGAGACACTACTGTATATAATCTTATTTCCTCGCACTATAAAATGATGTACAGGTACTCATCTCTTAACGACTGCTCGGACTTATGACCAGCTCTCCGACCAGTGTACTGTATGTGTATTTTACTTTTTTATTGTTTTTAAATGCCTAGTTCTATTTTTAATATACTAAAAATGTTATAAATGGTGCAAAGGTGATATTAAAACAATATCTAAAGATAGATGACACAAACCCACTACCAATACAGTATGCTTGAAATATCAGTTAGGGGCGGCTCCTCGCTTAATGACCAATTCGCTTACCGACCCACTCTTAGGAACGGAACTCGGTTGTTACGTGAGGAGTACCTGTACAGTAAGTCCTCACTTAATGTCGCCGATAGTTTTTGGAATCTGCGACATTAAGCGAAGTGATCATTGCATGGTTATTTTACAATAATTTGTGTTCATTGCACTCATTCGATTTTTTTACTCATCATTATAACAAAACAACATTGAACGAAATGACATTCAAGGACCTGCTGTACTGTACAGTACAGGATTAATGTATGTATTTCTTAATATCTGATGATTTTCCTACATATCCATATCAAAATTTATTTCTAAATATTTTATAAATAATTTTTTTTTGTTTTGAACTGAAGGTGCTTCTTGATTTTTGCTCTTCAATATTTTGTTTTTGTATTATTAGCTTCATATTACTTTATATACTAATGTATATTATTTTTGCATATACAGTGGTACCTCGGATTTTGTACAGCTCCCAACTCGAACAATTATGTAAGTGTATTTTAGTAAGTGCTTTTGTAAGTGTATTTTTGGGGGTCTGAAACGGACTACTCTAATTTACATTCGTCCTTATGGGAACAAATTCGTTCGGTAACGGCACTCGAACAGCCTTCTGGAACGAATTATTGACGAAATCCGGGGTACCACTGTACTGTATTTTGCAAAAAAAAAAAAAATTATTTTCAAACATATCTTTTGATTTTAAAGTTTTAGTTCATAGTTCAAACTCATTCCTTAAGAAGTTTATTTGAAACTACAGTAAAACCTCTCATTAATGGATTTTGGCAGTTTTGGAGAAAAAACTGGCTGGACAAATGTTGGAATCATCAGACAGAATGGAAAGAGTATAATTCTGTATTTTGTCCATAGCACTAGTGTCTAATTGCCTTCTAAAGTATCAGACCATGTCTGATGACTCCAGCATTTGTCCAGTATGGGCCAGAATGGCCATGTCCAGGACCTGTCTTGTCTGTCTGTGCTCGCTCACGCATAAACTTGTAATTCAGTCTCCAAACTTTCTCGGGATCTAGAGTATTTTACATATTAAGTAAAGTGCAATTAACACTGGCTTTTAAAGCAAGTGGTGGTGCCAAGAGGAAAGGTATGGTTCTTGGTATTGAGTAGAAACATGAGTCAATAAAGAAGGTAGAGTCGGGTGTCTTGGTAGCATGTCTCCTCAGTCATCAACATCATCTCAGCCATTTACATATTAAGAACATAAGTATGGAGGAATGCTGCAGCAGGCCTACTGGCCCAAATTAGGCACATGCTTGTTTAAACCAATCATTCCCACCCACCCACTTGTCAACCTTTTCCCAAAGCTTCCCAAGAATTAGCTTCAGTACTTCAGCTACTAATTAAACCAAGCCCTTTTTGCTCATATATTTCTCCAGTCTCTTTTTAAATCTACCCAAGGTCTTAGCCTCTACCCCACTCAGAGGATTGTTCCACACTTTATTTTAAGTGACCACTATCGACCATGGCACTTTTCACATCTCTCCACCACTAAAACGTAAGTAAAATTACTGTAAATTACATGTAGCACTATAAAATTACAGTACTGTACGTACTGCATTGCAGATTACAGTACCTGCATTCTTAGTGTCTGGTTATCTTCCGTACCATCAGACCAAGGCTGCTAGTTCAGAAGAAAACCACACAATCGTGAAGAATTAATTTCAAAATTTGTAAGTTTTGTACAATTGGTAACAATGCATGCTCCCCACCCCCCTTATTAGTCCATTAATGAGAGGGTTTATATTTTGGTGCCATTATGAGTATACTACAAATTTATAGTTAATTTTACATACTTGTAGTATCATGTACATGTTAAATAGTTGTGTATTGAGTGTTTCCCTGTGTTATTGAAAGATCCAACCTAGTATATACAGCTCCTTTTTTCAATTTTCCACATTTTCGTTGGCTTTCAAATGAGCCATTGCTCCAACCACCAGCGAAAATCACCAGCGTGTGGAACATAATGAACACTGGCCCAGTTGAAAGCCAGTGACAACATGGAACACCTAGAAGAGGTGCTGCATATGCAGGGTCCTCCTGTATACTTTTTTCAAGAAAATAATGCTCTCTGCTAGGATAATTATTGTGGTGTCATATAATGCATGAAGGATGTAGGCAGTTCTTCAGCAATGCTAATTTTGCAAGTGACTGTACTTAAGTATATGAAAAACATTATTGTCTATCTTTATTGTGAATTTCTTATAGTGGTTATATTGGTTTATATTCATTTTTATTATTACCTCTTGTATTACTGTTGAGAATGTAAAAATAGTATTGTACAGTATTTATTATTTGTTAAGTACTGTACTAAATAAACTTTACTGATGTACAGTAATCTTCTATGTTTATATATAGTACCTTTAATATTGGAACAAAAAGTTTGAACTAAAAAATTCATTTGTACATTCAGTATTTTTGATGCAAAGAAAATTGGAAGGACTTGTTCAACTATCAATATTGTATAGCATCAATATTTATAGTAATACGTATATGTATCTTATATACATGTCTCTCTACCTAGGTATACAGTATGTATATGAATAACTAAAATGTAATGAGCACTTGTCAGTGCTCAATAATGACTCACAGGGAAACCGATTGCTCTGTCAATCTCCTGTGTTTGATCAATCCATTTCCTGTGTTTGATCAATCCGTCTCCTGTGTTTCTGCCTCCATGTGCATTATCATTTATGTATATTTATTGTGAAATATGCCAATGATGTATATATATTGTGAAATATGCCATATTTACAGTTATTCACACAAGCAAACATTACTTTGTGATGCCTTTTTTTAAAATCAGCAGTCAGAGAGAGATTACAAGGATCCCAATGGAAATAAGTCACTTTGTCTGACTTTTGGGGGTTATCCTAGGTAATTTACATATAGGTTACTGTGTATGATAATTGTACTTGTGTGTACCTGTACCTAAATAAACTCAACTATAAGATTCCTGCATGTAGGACCATTCATTAGTATTTGGGACTTAAGAGATCGAACCTATGATTATGTTTCGGTCCATCCTGGACCACTGTCAATGATCCAGGGTGGACCACTGACAATGATCCAAGGTGGACCACTGACAATGATCCATTCTAGACCATTAACAATGATCCAAGACCAATCAAAATATCTTCACGTTTCCATTCTTAAGCGCAGAATATTTACAAATTGTTTCAGCCACAGTATTGTGACTTTTCGCCTTCAAGCTGTATTAATTTTTTTTTGTTCATACAACTAATTTTTCATTACTAGACTGAATTTGAAATATAAATTCAGATCTATTTTCCTCTGGGTATATTTTTGCTGCTGATCCTTCCTGTTGCCTATGTTCAAAATAGGGATAGCAGAACACACTAGTTATATTGAAAGAAATAGGTATAATGATAGCCATAATTTTTAAAGTGGTGGAGGGGTAAGCCAGTGGAAGGCCTTGGTCAGATGGCCAAAAGCTCCAGCTGCGGGTCATCATATGACTAAGACCCACGTCAGGAAACAGTTGTCTTGTTTCTTGACAAACCTTACCTAACCTAAAATAACCTAGGTTATTTTAGCTAGGAAGTTCACACTTGGCTCATAAATGAACTTCACGCAACAATAGCCTTAAGCATATATGTATACAAAACTGTGTAGCCAAATGATTAAGAGGCCACAAGACCAATTCTTTTGACTAGCCTTTGCATTCAGAATCTTTAAACCTTAATCTAAAACAGAAAATCTGGAGTGTGAACCAGGAAACTGTGTTAATATAAGTTGTGGAATCTACAGGAATTTAAATGAAATATGTATTATTTCTCCCCGGAATTTTTTGCTTATTTTTTTCCCTATCATTCCTTATGTATTGTGTGGGTATTTTTGAAATGTATATATGGAGCTTCCAAGGAATTAATGAACAGTTTAAAAGCCTACTCATTGCTCTAGAACCCTTATGGGTTTCATGGTCTCCATGAATATAATAATAGTACATACTTTAAAGCATACTTTAAAAATACCACTAATGTTTGATCAAAGCCAAAAAAAAGGTTTCACAAGATAATGATTGCTGTGGGCATATACATTAACATGATATACAATTTAGGAAACCTGCCAAAAAAAAAAATATATGTAAGCTCTTGATACATAAAACTATGTAGTCAAATTTTACATTTCTTTATGTATTTATATAAAAAGAAAAATTGGCAAACGTACACCCGCATTTGATTGTTAAATAAATTTTTAGTTACCGCCATGGTTATGACTCTTGAAATCATGACACGATTGCAAACAAACCATACCATGGGCCCAGTGGGTTGCGTGCTGGCCTGGAGTTTTATGACTCGCTCGCCACGAGTTCAATCCCTGCCCATGGTATGGTTTATCATGGTTATATTGGGTGAAACCTATTTTATGTAGGTGATATAGTACAATGACTGTCTTTTTCCACTTTATACATTGTATGATACATTATAAGAGGTCTGTCCCTGCATGGGGACAGATTCAAGAATACCAATGTGTTGCATTGCCAGAAGCAAGAATGATTACAAATAAAGAAATACAAATGTATGTACAGTATTTCTTTTTCTGCAGTATACACATAATGTAGTTCACATGTAATAAAATATTGTTAGGCACAAAAGAAAGCCACTAACATGCGGTGCACTTCGGGCAGACTAATTGATTTGTGAGTATAGTAAGTCCTCAACTTACAAAAACATTGGGGACCGCCTAAATTGTGTATAATATCCATATTACAGGAAGTCTTCAACTTACAAAGATGTTGGTTACCTTTTGTATTGTGTATAATAATAACAATGATGTACACAATACAGGAGGCCCTCCACATTTGCGAGGATTAGGGGATCAAGAACCTCGCGAATGTTGAAAGTTCGCGAATGTTTGGTGTGAAATTTGATGTAGGGAAATATAATAATCTCCATGGGGAAGTGGAACAGAATTCTTCCTCCGTAAGCCATGCGTGTCGTAAGAGGCGACTAAAATGCCGGGAGCAAGGGGCTAGTAACCCCTTCTCCTGTATATATTACTAAATGTAAAAGGAGAAACTTTCGTTTTCCCTTTTCGGCCACCCCGCTTCGGTGGGAAACGACCGACGTGTTGAAAGAAAGAAATATAATAATACTGTACTGTAGCATTCGCGAATGTTTTCATGTGCAAATATATTTTAGGGAAATAGAATAATAGCATTTACTTAGCCTAATAATACTGCTTTCTTAACCTATTGAACCACGAACAATCATAAAACACATGAATGCATAACATAAAACACATGAAAACAAATGAAATCCAGGCAGCTGGCCATTCGCGAATGTTCGAAGCTTGTGAAAGTGGAACTCGTGAATGTGGAGGGCCTCCTGTAATGAAATAATAATGATATACACAATAATGATATTATACATAGTACAGAAAATTCCCAACATGTTCGTAATTTCAGGACTTACTGTATGCAGTATTTGGACTTACAAGTGAGATCCTCAGAAGTAATTGGATGTTAAACCGTAAAGGCAACCCAGTGTTATTGTTTGTGTCCATGTTACTAAAGACCTCATTGATTGACAAATGCTCATTACATTTTAGTGTATTAAATGTCTCTGTTTTATGCTGTAGACATGATCTTGATCCATGGCAGCTGTGCTCAGTTCAGTCAATTCAACGACACTTAATTTATCATGGTAAAAATGTTCATTATGGTTCGTGAACCTCACCAGTCACATACAACAAATGTATATTGCATGTACAGTGCGGAATTACTTACCAAAAAGGGACACCACATGACAACAACTTTGCATAAGACAAAGGAAACCCTATTGTAGTTTTAATTAATCACAGATTTTTTTTAAACACCGGCCGTCTTCTATCGAGGCAGTGTGACTCAAAAAAGAAGCAAAAGTTTTTTCTTTTTATATTTAGTAATTTATACAGAAAGGATTAATTACAGTAAATATACAGTAATAAGCAAAGCAACCACTGTGAAAAAATAGTGAAATTCCAAGCGCTTTTGTGATTTTTCACATTATCAAGGAACTGTTCCTTGATAATGTATTATCAAGGAACTGTTCCTTGATAATGTGAGAAATCACAAAAGCACTTAAAAGTTCACTATTTTTCACAGTGATTGTTTTGCATATTGTGATATCACCTGTTTACTGTGATCTTATTGCATACAGTAATGTATGCAATGCATACATTACTGTATGCAGTGCACTTTGTAGATTATGGCAGTGCACTTTGTAGATTAAAGATTTTTTCTTCTAACTTATGTGAATTAATGCATGATTTTGTTACAAAATCATCATGAAATGTGAATTCTGTTAATATATACTGTCCCCTGTGGTTTAGCGCTTCTATTTGATTATAATAATAATAATAATAATAATGTTAATATATACCAAGTACATTTGTATGTTATCAACTGTATTGAAAGGTCAGTTTATTATGATGCATTTTTAATTTCCCTGTGTAAATCCTGTATTAGTTAACCATGTCAGTCTCAGAAGTCATTTGTTAAGTATGAAATTAGAGTATGTATCAGATGTAAGTTATGTGTTGATATTGGAACTTTATTGTGTTTTTATTATAAATGTCAGAAATGTAGAGAGACTTCTGTGGTGCAGGTTTACCATAACTATCTTGCATGACATGGTGCAAGGTTTGATTAATGTGGCTCCTCCATCCTTAATTCACCGAGCTGCACTTCTCTTCCAGACGAGTATGCCTTTGTGAATTCAGGGTGAGCCCCTGACAAGCCTCATTCAGCAGTGGTTTATGTTTGTTAAACTATCACTATATATAATGTAGAGACCATTGTAGAATATCCAACACTGCATAACATTCCCACCATCAGAACAATAGACTAAGTAGTGTTTGTTATGTACTACACTGCTTGCAATTTCTCCATGTTGTACAATGCACTATACCCCCACACAACAGCAGAAAGCAGTTATATAGAGCAACATTATGGTAGTTCTAAAAATAGATGTACTCGTGTACACTGTGATATCTCACACAACTCCTTGTTTTACACATTGACTGGTAAGCTTTATAAACAGGCATGAAGCACAGTTTGGGGCACCATAGTGTGGTAATCCTCTACACTCACAACCCGTGAGGTGCAGGTTAGAATCTGTGTTGGTGCGGCATTACTGTTGTGTTCACAAGGCTAGTCACTACTCAGCTAGGTGAGTACAGGTAGATAACATCAATGACTCATGAAATTGTAATACAATTGTAAATGACTTGCAAAACAGGTGGGATTCAAATGCACTAGCGAGTCGGTGTTTGTGCACATGCCTGTTAGTTTTAGAACTGGTTCAGCATGGGTTTAAATTCTACCTGTTCCGTGAGTAGTAATAGATGCTCCTTGCTTTGCGATGGTTCAACTTAAAATATTTCGACTTTACGATGGTGTAAAACTTTTTTTGAGTACTGTACATTTATTGACAGGATAAACTTGTATTAATTTATTTACTTTTCAATGCTGGTATTTAGTTACAGTAATTATCTGTTTATTCACTTATTCAGTGACAGTAGTTATTTATCTATCATGTACTATGTAGTACGTATATACTATTCATATTCAACTTACGATACTTTTAACTTACAATGCATTTATGGGAATGTAACCCCATCGTAAGTCGAGGGGCATCTATAACATTTGTCTAGCAGGTGGATAATCAAGCCTTCATCACTCTACACAGAATGACCCACACAGGTTTAGTGCTTTACATAATACTAATTGGTCACTTTACTGTGATAAGCCTCCACTTTCTCACAAATACTAATTTACATTATTTGCATGCCATAATGTACTTTTAAGTTTTTATAAATAAAACACTTAAGTAGGATTCGTGATATTCCACAGTACTGTATTTTCATTGGATAGCGAAATATTTTTCCAAGCACAAAATATATACTATACGTATAAGTCTGCATTCATCACTATGTGATAAAAACCACTCACTTAAAATCATCCAAAGTGTTCAGGCCACTTAATCTTTCTCCTGTTTACCCACAAACTTTTTTTTTTCCAGTGCTCTGTCCTATTCCACTCCATTCTTGCCATCCATCTTATGGCCCAACAGAGAAAAATTAAATGTAATTTTCTACAGGTTTATGCAGATTGGTATATGATGATTTTTTTATATATATATATATAGTTACATTTTTGGCAACGTATCAGTTAATGGTAATATAGGGGCCACATAGCCATGTTAGCTTTGTGTCAAGGTGTTTCTCTGGTATAAGTGTTCAACTTATAACAGTTCACAAAGTGTTCATCTGTCACATTGTTGTTGTTGTAATCTGTTGAGTAATGGACTGTACATCATTGATGTGTACTAAGTTGATGTACATCATTGCTGTGTACTAAGTTGATGTACATCATTGCTGTGTACTAAGTTGATGTACATCATTGCTGTGTACTAAGTTGATGTACATCATTGCTGTGTACTAAGTTGATGTACATCATTGCTGTGTACTAAGTTGATGTACATCATTGCTGTGTACTAAGTTGATGTGCATCATTGCTGTGTACTAAGTTGATGTGCATCATTGCTGTGTACTAAGTTGATGTGCATCATTGCTGTACTAAGTTGATGTGCATCATTGCTGTGTACTAAGTTGATGTACATCATTGCTGTGTACTAAGTTGATGTACATCATTGCTGTGTACTAAGTTGATGTACATCATTGCTGTGTACTAAGTTGATGTACATCATTGCTGTGTACTAAGTTGATGTACATCATTGCTGTGTACTAAGTTGATGTACATCATTGCTGTGTACTAAGTTGATGTACATCATTGCTGTGTACTAAGTTGATGTACATCATTGCTGTGTACTAAGTTGATGTACATCATTGCTGTGTACTAAGTTGATGTACATCATTGCTGTGTACTAAGTTGATGTACATCATTGCTGTGTACTAAGTTGATGTACATCATTGCTGTGTACTAAGTTGATGTACATCATTGCTGTGTACTAAGTTGATGTACATCATTGCTGTGTACTAAGTTGATGTACATCATTGCTGTGTACTAAGTTGATGTACATCATTGCTGTGTACTAAGTTGATGTACATCATTGCTGTGTACTAAGTTGATGTACATCATTGCTGTGTACTAAGTTGATGTACATCATTGCTGTGTACTAAGTTGATGTACATCATTGCTGTGTACTAAGTTGATGTACATCATTGCTGTGTACTAAGTTGATGTACATCATTGCACCAGTTTGAAAATAATAAAAAATTCCATTGTATACCAATATGACTTTTCTTTACCCATAAAGCATTTTCCCTAGTATAAATTCAGGAAGGCCTCGCTTATACACCAGGTTACGTTCTGTGCTATAAAAGCCTAATTATTATTATTATTATTATCAAGGGAGAGTGCTAATGACATGTTTATATTGTCATACATGAGCAATAGAGCCAGGCCTTAAAAATGCTTATACAGTACATTTATTACTTACTTTAAAATATTTTCATCCTTAGCTTATATTTATTGTAGGAAGTCTGAATAAATGAAGAATGGGTATAATTGAAAACCACTGCATTTGCAAAATTCCGTAAAGCAAAGCAGTGTAAAGTGGGGCTCTCCTGTGCTGTACCAAAAAAAATATTAATGATATCACGTGTACTCACCTAATTGTGGTTGCAGGGGTCGAGACTCAGCTCCTGGCCCCGCCTCACGTGTATGTGTGTGTGTGTGTGACCCAACAATTAATATTTGCACCAAGAACTCATTACAGTTGTGACCGGGTGTAGACTAGTGAATTGTTCATTACTTTATAATTTGTTCATGATTGTAACCATGTATAAACGTAAGTAAGTAAATTTACTTACATGATTCATTACCTTTGTAACTTGTGAGTTCATTACCTTTGTAACTTGAGTTCATTATCTTTGTAACTTGTGAGTTCATTACCTTTGTAACTTGTGAGTTCATTACCTTTGTAACTTGTGAGTTCATTACCTTTGTAACTTGTGAGTTCATTTCCTTTGTAACTTGTGAGTTCATTACCTTTGTAACTTGTGAGTTCATTACCTTTGTAACTTGTGAGTTCATTACCTTTGTAACTTGTGAGTTCATTACCTTTGTAACTTGTGAGTTCATTACCTTTGTAACTTGTGAGTTCATTACCTTTGTAACTTGTGAGTTCATTACCTTTGTAACTTGTGAGTTCATTACCTTTGTAACTTGTGAGTTCATTACCTTTGTAACTTGTGAGTTCATTACCTTTGTAACTTGTGAGTTCATTACCTTTGTAACTTGTGAGTTCATTACCTTTGTAACTTGTGAGTTCATTACCTTTGTAACTTGTGAGTTCATTACCTTTGTAAATTGTGAGTTCATTACCTTTGTAACTTGTGAGTTCATTACCTTTGTAACTTGTGAGTTCATTACCTTTGTAACTATTATAGCATCACTATATAACACTCTACATTATCACTATCATTATATGGTACCTATACGAACATTCTTTATGGTGTTTAAATATATTTAGTTGAATAAATTTTAGTGTTCCTCACTGGCCCAGTGGATAGCACATCCCTCTCAGAGTCTCACAAGTTAAGCATCGCGGGTTCGAGCCCCGTAAGTGAGATGAAAGATAAGGAGGTCAAATTGCTGGGTGTTTATCACACTCTCTTCGAGAACACCAGAAAATTGAAAATACGTAATTTGGTCGCCATTATTAAGGACACACCTCGAGCATTTGGTAAAATATGTGAAGTAATGTACAACTACGGACTACTTGGCGATCCTCCTGTAGCCAAGGGTCAAGGTCGCATTGTCCTGATGCACAAGGAGAGGCACTGTGTCTCTCTATATTCCTGCTACGATGGCACCTTGCTCTACCATGACGGTGGCCGCTCTCCAAGTGCCAAGAAAATGATAAACGACTATTACAACATGCACAATAGTTTCTTCACAGGACTTGTAATGACAACTGGAGTAAGACAACAGTGTGGAACTTGTGCCTATCATGCTCTATCATTCATGGATATTATAGCCAGTTCCGGCCTCACCGACTCCGATGATCTCAACCGATGGTTCCACATAAGAATGAAATATTCCCCAGATATTAAGGCAATCAACTTGGTCAGGTCAATGCTGACTGAATTCAAGAATGATATACAGACTTCCACCCTCAAATTAAAGAAGTGCGTAGTCGCAATACATGAAAGATTATATAGTCCAACAAATGAAATCCCATAGGCCTGTTAAGCGTCCACTGGGCAGTGGGATGACCCCTTCCCCACCCCAAAAAATAATGAAAATCTGAATTATCATCAAGTGTGTGTCTCCCCCCCCCAACCTCTCTCCCTCCTTATTTACACAATAATTTTATGAGTTCTCATACCCTCTCTCTCCCACTATAACTCCGTCATACTATCTTTTATATTCACTCTTACTCATATTTTCTCATTCTCTATTTACACAATGGTTTTACATCAATGACATACTACTACATGTATATAGAAAGACCAAGCCTTGTTATGCTGAGCATTTCCCGCAAATTAGGTCAGTTTTGTCCCAGGATGCGACCCACACTAACACCCAGGTACCCATTTTAAACTGATGGGTGAACATGGACAGGGACAGCAGGTGTCTTATGGAACCACGTCCCTAATGTTTTTCAGCCGTACCGGAGGAGATTTGAACCCCGGACCTCAGAGTGTGAGCTGAGGCCCTAGCGATCCAGCTACGGGACGCCTATTTCCACACAATAGTTTTACAGGGTTACTTTATGAGTTGCAATTCTCTCAGCTTCCTCCTATCGCTGCCGGTCTCTAGTGATAGACCGTGTTATCTATCAGAGCACAGTGGTGCTCAAATAAACATTATTCGGGTTAAATATGCATTTTCACACACTACTGTTTTTCTAGAAGACATGCAATAAAACGCCTGATTATCACAGCTGCAAGTCATTGAGAAATTTGTATATCTCACTCTTGTCTACACAAACACCTGGGTATGAAGAAAGTAACATTAGCATATTACAAAATTTAACAACAATTTCGAGATTGGTAGAGACGAGGTTTATCCATAGGGGGATTAAGATAAGATTTTGTTCGGATTTTTAACCCCGGAGGGTTATCCACCCAGGATAACCCAAGAGTCAGTGCGTCATCGAGGACTGTCTGTCTTATTTCCATTGTGGTCCTCAATCTTGTCCCCCAGGATGCCACCCACACCAGTCGACTAAACACCCAGGTACCTATTTGCTGCTAGGTGAACATGAGAACAGGTGTAAGGAAACACGTCGAAATGTTTCCACCCCGCCGGGAATCGAACCCGGGCCCTCCGTGTGTGAAGCGAGAGCTTTAGCCATCAGGCCACTGGAGAACAATTTACCATGTGGTTTTAGCGCTTTAGTTTTCAATGTAATAATGATATAAATTTATTTAGGTACAGGTACATATAAGTACAGTTACAGAGAAAGTGGTGGTTTAGCGCTTCTATTTGATTATAATAATAATAATACAGAGGAAGTGGAACAGTCTGGAGAGTGATGTAGTGGAGGCAGGATCCATACATAGCTTTAAGAAGAGGTATGATAAAGCTCATGGCGCAGGGAGAGTGGACCTAGTAGCGACCAGTGAAGAGGCGGGGCCAGGAGCTGTGAATCGACCCAAAAGAGTCAAAGTGACTTATTTCCTTTGGCACGGGTACATACATGACTCTTTTTTTGGGGTTATCCTAGGTAATTTACACTATGTATGATAACTGTACTTAGTAAGTTATTTAGGTACAGGTTCACATTAAGTACAGTTATCATATATAGTGTAAATTACCTAGGATAACCCCCCAAAAAAAAGTCAATAGTTTATTTACATTGGGAAGGAATCGTTCTTCAAGAAACTGGATCAGTGGTCTGACCCTTATGGGTTTAACACTTAGTTGCGATAATAATAATAATAATAATAATAATAACAATATTTTTTAAAAGTACATGTACAATTATAGTAATAAAAAAAATTGGAACTCCTTCCATTTGTGGGATCAGTGGTGATTGTCTCCCATACCCCAGGCGCTGAGTGACCCCTACGGGCTTAGCGCGCCATGAATAATGTAGAGGTGAGTATTCGAGTTATTTGTGTGAGAATGATGTCTCTTGTGAGAGAATTGGAACGGAAAAACTAGTGGGTGGAACACTTGTGTTGCAGCTTGCAACAACAGGACTTGCAACGCAGATTTTTAGGTATATTGAAGGTAATTTTTGTGTTATAATATCCAGAATTAATACCTAAATAATAAAGTAGGTATCGTATTAAATTCAGTCATGATGTGTGCACATATGTATATGTGGTTGCAGGGGTCGAGTCACAGCTCTTGGCCCCGCCTCGGATCCTGCCTCCACTAAGGCTGAAGAAATACTTTCCAATTTCTTAACGTGTTTGACCAGGTGTGGGTTCCATACTGGTGCTGCATACTCCAGTATGGGCCTGACGTACACAGTATATAGTGTCTGGCACATACACAAACAACACCCCACGTATGAAATAATAATAATAATAATTTAATTATAATAATTTAATTAACACTAGCGTGTAACTTGTCATCCATTGTAAAGCCAGATACGAATATAAAAAATATTTTATTATATATATCTTCTATATTCTTGCCAACAATGAGGGTGTCTTGATGCTGGGGAAGGGCTCTTGATCCGAGATATCTGAGCTATAATACCCTTGGATCAATTTAAATTCCCATTTCTTAGGTATTAAATACATTACGGGATTCCAAAAATTACAGGAATATCGCTATTGTACCCTCATTTCCGTGTGTAGAGAAGGACAGCCAGCTATATATGGCTTCTCAACACCCGTGAAACACCCCCCACCCCCCAAAAAAGAAAAAAATGAAGCTTCGAGAAACCGGGACCTGAATATATAGAAATTTGTGGCCCGAGGCCACAGCAGGAGGATGTGTGAGGACCCATAAGACGCCTCAGTGTGTGTTTGGACACTGAGGGAGGAGGAGCTTGTTTTACCCACTGCTGCCTCGCCTGCTGCTCTTATTCCTCGTATCTGTCAGGATGAGAGTGTTACTGCTGGTGGTGGCTGCCATGGTGGGTGTGGCCCATGCGGGTACCTGCCCCAAGTACCCCATTATTAGGGACTTCGACTTTCATAGGGTAAGTTGTATGTGCATTATTTTTGAGTGCCGAAAGAGCGGCTAAGTATATTATTCATACGGGTTTAACACGCAGTTTGATTATATTATTCTACACATGTGGATGTATTGTAGAACTGGACTGTTTAATGTTATGGTTGGTAAAAGTGGGAGATGCACCTCAGTGTTGAGTGCTTGTTTAGGCTGATAATTGTATTCCCATTATTAACCCCTGGAAGGTCTGACCCAGGCATTTTTTTTTTTTTTTGGGGGGGGTACCTGACCAGCCGGGCTGTGGTTCGTACGTTGGACTGCGTGCGGCCAGCAATAACAGCCTGGTTGATCAGGCCCTGATCCAACATGAGGCCTGGTCACAGACCGGGCCGCGGGGGCGTTGACCCCTGGAACTCTCCAGGTATATATGAAATGACTGCTATTATTGCTATATAACATTGCCCTGTGCATAATAAAGATATTAAAATAAACTAAGTTAGTTTGATATCTTTATTATGCACTCCATACCCATCCTGTGGGTGGTAGTCAAAAGATTACAGAGGTACATAATGGGTCCAGGGACTGAACCCCAAAGTTTTGATAGACTAACCCGTGAGTTCTGATAGACCTTTGTGGCATTACTAGTTCTGTGTATTTTGATTCCTATTTCCCAGAATGTAACCCAGAACAGTCGCCTAACACTCAGGTACCTAATTACTGATAGGTGAACAGGGGTCAACAGGTGTAATGAAACATGTTGATTATTTCCACTCGTCCCAAGTTCGACCCTGGATACTTCAGTTGTGAACCACTTAAACCACTAGCAATTCATTCTAACCATCCGTACCTTTGACACCTAATCCTTGTCCGCTCCAAGAACACGATCAAGTACGGAGTAGTAACTGTATTTGTGTGTATCTACACATGGGGACGTCAATAACGACTTTAAGCTCACTCAGTGAGCTTTATCTAGTCACAAACAAGAGGCTAGGGACTTCCTGGGACAGTAAACGTCACTTCGTACCTGCAACTGTGCAGAAACTGGGTGGTTGGCTGTCCTGCACAGAGAAACTGGGTGGTAGGCTGCCCTGCACAGAAACTGGGTGGTAGGCTGCCCTGCACAGAAACTGGGTGGTAGGCTGCCCTGCACAGAAACTGGGTGGTAGGCTGCCCTGCACAGAGAAACTGGGTGGTAGGCTGCCCTGCGAGAAACTGGGTGTAGGCTGCCTGCACAGAGAAACTGGGTGGTAGGCTGCCCTGCACAGAGAAACTGGGTGGTAGGCTGCCCTGCACAGAGAAACTGGGTGGTAGGCTGCCCTGCACAGAGAAACTGGGTGGTAGGCTGCCCTGCACAGAGAAACTGGGTGGTAGGCTGCCCTGCACAGAGAAACTGGGTGGTAGGCTGCCCTGCACAGAGAAACTGGGTGGTAGGCTGCCCTGCACAGAGAAACTGGGTGGTAGGCTGCCCTGCACAGAGAAACTGGGTGGTAGGCTGCCCTGCACAGAGAAACTGGGTGGTAGGCTGCCCTGCACAGAGAAACTGGGTGGTAGGCTGCCCTGCACAGAGAAACTGGGTGGTAGGCTGCCCTGCACAGAGAAACTGGGTGGTAGGCTGCCCTGCACAGAGAAACTGGGTGGTAGGCTGCCCTGCACAGAGAAACTGGGTGGTAGGCTGCCCTGCACAGAGAAACTGGGTGGTAGGCTGCCCTGCACAGAGAAACTGGGTGGTAGGCTGCCCTGCACAGAGAAACTGGGTGGTAGGCTGCCCTGCACAGAGAAACTGGGTGGTAGGCTGCCCTGCACAGAGAAACTGGGTGGTAGGCTGCCCTGCACAGAGAAACTGGGCGGTAGGCTGTTCTGTTTATTCATATATATGTCGTGCCGAATAGGTAAAACTGGTCAATTATCAAGAACTTTATTTAAAAATTAAGTCCTTTCTAAAATTTTATCTTATACATTTAAAGATATATATTTTTTTTCATTTATGTTAATGTAAAAATTAATAATTTTGTCTCACGAAATCGTAATGACACGATTGCAAACAAGCCATACCACGGGAGGGGTTAGAACCCGCGATCAGTCTCTCTCAAAACTCCAGACCGTTGCGTTAGCCACTGGGCCAGCTAGCTGACCCAGTGGCTAACGCGACAGTCTGGAGTTTTGACTCTCTGATCGCGGGTTCTAACCCCTCCCGTGGTATGATTTGTTAATAATTTTCTTTCAACACGTCGGCCGTTTCCCACCGAGGCAGGGTGGCCCAAAAGGAAAAACGAAAGTTTCTCCTTTTACATTTAGTAATATATACAGGAGAAGGGGTTACTAGCCCCTTGCTCCCGGCATTTTAGTCGCCTCTTAAGAGTCTTACTGCTCCTCGGGAATGGATATAATTATGATCTGATCTAAGGAAGGGGAGATTAGCGCCAATTCCTGGAATCAAGAGCCCTACAGCAGCATCAAGGGACCTTGCCCCTTCTTGAAGGTTAATAAATCTGCTTAAGCTTGTTTAGCCTTAATAGCTCTCACTTTAGAGAAAGTGACCTAGTTTTACAGCTTCTTTGAACCCTTGTAAATTATACAAAGGTTTAAAGTTATCTGTCTTGATACCGGTGAAGGGCTTGATCCAAGGAATTTGAGCTACTCTCCCCTATGGATAAAGCCCGATTGCTTATAATAATAATCTTTATTTCTTCAAGTACATGATACAACTTGTACAGACCATAGCTGACATCAGTGACATGCTATACAGAAAGCCCTGGTTATGCAGAGCATTTCCGCAACTTAGGTTAATTTTGACCCCAGGAAGCAACCCACACTAGTCGACTAACTCCCAGGTACCTACTTACTGCTAGGAGAACATGGACAGCAGGTGTTAAGGTAACACGTTCTAATGTTTCCATCACCCGTGCTGGGGATCGAACTATGGACCTCATTGTGCGAGCTGAGTGCACTAGCAATCGAGCTACGGGATGGCAATGTATCACCCCTACGGGCTTAGTGCTTCCCCTTGACTACAAGAAAACAACAGCAATAATAATAGTAATATTTATGATTCGTTACTTATTTATAAGATATTATTATTACTTCATAACACTGTTATTAGTGGTGATAACATAATTAGAGCTCTTTAATTGTGAATACTGTTATTATTGTTACTTAGCTAAATAGCGCAACGGGACAGTTAGCCATATCACTGGTTTAACGGCACTGGCCGTTCACCAGCACCGTTGGTTTTCATCTATCGTATTGTGGCCACATGTCAACAGTGCGCGCCGACAGATGGTTCAAAAAATTACGGTTTACCCGCGTAATACATAAAAACAAAGGAGTGGCGATTTACCCGCGCAAGACAAAAACAAAGGCACAACTATTCACCCGTGCAAGACAAAAACAAAGGAACTACTATTTACCCGCGCAAGACAAAAACAAAGGAACTATTTACCCGCGCAAGACAAAAACAAAGGAACTACTATTTACCCGCGCATGGATGAGGATGACCTCCTGGTTCGGCACTTTCCCATGAATATATCATATACTTCCCTTGCACAACAGTGCTGGCAACAATACAATTGCCATTTTCCTTTGCACGATTTCTTTTTCTTTCGCTAATTGTGTTTATTCTGGTGTTTGATTAATATGGGATGAGAATTCAGAATCTGGTGAGAGGATGGAATTTTTATAAGTTGGGAATAGGGCTGTGTCTAGCACTGTATTTTGTCTGACACGTTTCAAAAAAATACCTTGCATGTATATTAGATGCTTTGCGTGTACATTATACGTGTAAATTATGTACTTCATGTACAGGTTTAGGAACTTCAAGCGTTCCCTAAACCACCTCAATTACTGGGAACGCTTGAAGTTCCTAAACCTGTACTCCCTAGAACGCAGGCGGGAGAGATACATTATTATATACACGTGGAAAATTCTCGAGGATTAGTACCAAACTTGCACACGAGAGTCACTCCCTACGAAAGCAAAAGACTCGGCAGACGATGTAACATCCCCCCAATGAAAAGCAGGGGTGCCACTAGCACGTTGAGAGGCAACACAATAAGTGTCAGGTGCCCAAGACTGTTCAACTGGCTCCCAGCATACATCAGGGGGATTACCAACAAACCCCTGGCTGTCTTCAAGCAGGCACTGGACAGGCACCTAAAGTCGGTACCTGACCAGCCAGGCTGTGGTTCGTACGTTGGACTGCGTGGGGCCAGCAGTAACAGCCTGGTTGATCAGGTTCTGATCCAACATGAGGCCTGGTCACAGACCGGGCCGCAGGGGCGTTGACCCCTGGAACTCTCTCCAGGTATACTCCAGTTATAATGCAGCAACAATCTTTTATTTATATTCTTTACTCCACTATTATTAATATTCATACTTGCATGCTTATCATAAATTGGTTTAAAATGTGCTCACGCGAGGTAATTACCTACGGCCACCTGTTTCTACAAGAACTGAAAAACAGTGCCATCTGTTGTAGCGTATACCAAAACACTGAATAAGCTAATGACGGCATTACGGTGGCCGTAAAAAATAACGGATGGCTCTATTGTCACGATGAGCACCATGTACTTCCTATTCAAATTAACCTAGCTGAGCTTAACCAACCTATTCTAACCGTGGAAGTATGGAGAGAGAGAGATTGATAGGTAGATGGTCCACCTCTATTATAGAGACTTCAGTGACTGTTCAGAAAGACAGTAGTAACAGAAAGATCTAAGGTAACAGTATATTGCAGTAGCAACAGCCTGACTGATTAGACAATTAGACTGATTTAGCAGACAATAGGCTCGAGCCCCAGCAAATATTTGCGGTGAATAATTCACACGGGTTTACCGATTCATGAAATACAATCTTACATTCTATTTCTAGAGTAATAAGTGATAAACTGTGCAATCAACACAAAGGTTAGGTTAGGTAAGGTTTGTCAGGAAACAGGGCAAGTGTTTCCTGACGCGGGTCTTAGTCATATGATGACCCACAGCTGGAGCTTTTGGTCATCTGACCGAGGCCTTCCACTGGCTTATAGTTATTATAACCATTTCAGCTACACAAAGAATGAGCAGAACACGATCTGCTGATTATGGTAAATTTTTAATCATAAAAAATAACTATACGAAATAAGAAATCACGGGAAGGAACTTTGCGACCCAGTCTCTGGACCCATTATGTACCTCTGTAATCTTTTAATCTTTTGACTACCGCCCACAGGATGGGTATGGGGTGCATAATAAAGATATTAAACTAAGAGTGCAGACATTGTGCTTCCCGGGTCTGGTTAACCGGCTTCCCAAAATCCCTTCATGAACGTTATCATTCTCACACTAACACGTCAAATCTCATACACTTGTCTCTACTCCGACATAACAAGACAACATGCTCATACATACACATAGACACCCTGGTGACCTGGTGGCTAAAGCTCTCGCTTCACGCACGGAGGGCCCGGGTTCAATTCCCGGCGGGGCGGAAACATTTCGAAGTGTTTCCTTACACACACACACACACATACAACAGGCCTAGTGTCTAATCGACATGTGCCTAGGACAAAATGGTAACTAACATGCGTGCTGGATCATCAAACGCCTACCAAAAAATATATACAAGGAAGACAAACTGATCCGACAGAATATCACCTTCGATATTGAGGGAAGGAGCAGAGGAACTGCGAGACCCCAAACGAGACAATTTAGATAGTTTGCTAAGCTTAAAGCTGATAGTTTTTTAGGCTAAAAGCTAATAGTTTGCTAGGCTTAACGCTTATCCACTACACGTGGGTCATTAAGACCTGAATTCACCTAGACACTAACATCAAAAACATTTTATTAGTCTTGGTTTGTCAAGTTGGTCGCATATCACCTGTAACACCACCAGCCAAGAATAGTTTAATCCCTTAAATGGGAATAAAAGAAAACTTTCAACATATATATACTGAGAGATGGTTGGGTGCTTAATTAGGCTTAATACCTATCAACACAGGAGGGTCTTTATTATTGTAATCCAGAATATTGGATTATTGGGACTAAATTACCCTGCAGTGTTTAAATACCGAGATAAACATCTCTCAACATACATTGTTACCCTCAATGCAGTATATTATTAAATGGTTATAATTATTAACGTAATTGTTAGTGATGGAGGGGTAAGCCAGTGGAAGGCCTCGGTCAGATGACCAAAAGCTCCAGCTGCTGGTTTTCATATGACTAAAACCCGCGTCAGGAAATACTATTAGTATGTACACGCTTATTTGGCATTAAAACTGATTTCACGAAGTACACATGTTAAACAAACATGGTCGGCACGAAAGAGAAATTGCTTCACCCAACACGCACACGTAGATGTTTAATCAGCGCTCTCGAGGACGCTAATGAAAACAGGTCGGTGGTTGTGTGGAAAGCTGAGACGTGGTAGCAGTTAATGTAATCCTATAGAATAAAACTGAAGCGTAACCTCAGTCCTATGCGTCTTTTATACTTTCGTTTGTGGGATTTATGGTTTGTTGTGGCGTCGGCTGAGTAAGCCAGTGGTGGGTTACTACGGTTCTTGGTTCCCTTCAACCACATTTTCTCTCGTAGAAAGTGACATTAGTCCAGTGACGGACCAACATTTTTAGGGCCCTAAAGCTTGAATTGTAATGGGGAGGGGGCCTTCGCAACTCCTCATACAGTAGGCCCGAATTTTTTTTAAGCAATGTTGACTACAGTGATTTCTGGGGCCTCTGGGATTAGGGGCCCTGATGCTTAAGCTTCATTACTTTCACAGTAGATCCGCCCCCGCATTAGTTCATTTATCAATGGGGGGAAAGGAACTGTGCTGTAGCTTCCGGCTTAGCCAGCATCTTTAGAAAGTTAAACGAGAGTAGAGGAAAGCAAAAGAAAAAAGGAACAAACCTGCATCTCAGGCATGTGTTTCCCAGAGGCATTAACAGTAGAAAGTTGGTGTTGTACAGGTCTACCCTTCATGGGAGGGGGATGAGGTGGTTAGCTGCTGGTGAAGGGCTCGTTTTCCAAGGAAGTGGAGCTCCCCTTTCTTTCCCCGAATTAAACTTGATTACCTCCAATTCAACATGTGCTATGTGCATCAGAGGTATCTTCATTTTGTGGATTAGTTGTAAATTGTTGCAGCCAATTTTATGACTTTGTGGGTTATTTGGGAGTTGCAGCCACGGTATTGCGGGTTAGTTGCGAATTGTTGCAGCCAGGTGTACGTATTCTGATTTGTGCGTTAGTTGTGAATTGCTGCAGCCACAGTAATGTGGGTTAGTTAATTATTGCAGCCACTGGACTGCGGGTTAATTGTGAATTGTTGGAGTCATGGTATTATATGTTTTGTTCCTGTAGTACCATATGTTAAAAGAAAGCTTTCGTGTAGTAGTCATAAAATATTCTAGGCTTCAAGCTTCCATGATTTGAGCTTGTTGATGGTGGTTCTGGAGATGGGTTAGTGGGTTACTGATCTCTTCCACCACCACCTGACTGATGGCGCATTTGAGCTGCATTTGCCTTGTATTCCTCGTCATGAACCCTATCTTACCAATTCTTCAAACTGTGTAAGGCATGAACCCTATCTTACCAACTCTTCAAACTGTGTAAGGGGTCTAAGGACATTGCTTCCACCACTTCCTTAGACAGAACATTCCACGTCCTAACTACACTCTGGCTCAAGAAATACTTCCTAGCATTCCATTGACCAAAACCACATATAAGCTACATTGTAATGTTTTTTCTTACTGAATTCATATTTGTATAAATAACTATGATTGCAACCAGATATAAACTTGTAAAAAGTTTATTACCACTGTAACTTGCTTAGCTATCAAAACTTTGGTCCCCAGACCCGTTTTGTGCTTCTGTAGTCATTTGACTACCGCCCGCAGGATAGTTATGGGGTGCGTAATGAAGATATTAGAGACTATAAAGAACAAATGCACAATATTGTGACTGGAACAATACACAAATAACTCGCGCACGGGAGAGATTACAACGTGGTCACAAGTTTCTCCCATGCAAAACAACCATGGGGGGAAGTTTAATGATAGCTCTAGGCCTTTCGTTTTGCAATGACCACATCATCAGGAGCTTGCAGTGTTCAGCAATGAATAGGAAGTCTAGGTTGATACGTTCAAGGGAACTCTAGCTAGAAGTATTAAATTCTCTATATGAGTGTTATTTGTGTACATTAAACCAGACCCCGATGGGCGGAACGTGTACCGCACATGTCTTATTAACGAAACACTGTTACAATAAAAGTTAGGCGTGCACCTGTGTGTAAAGTGTACTGTGTTCACATGTAGGTCGCTAGCGTCACACCTCCCACCATCTGCTCCTTCCTCGGTGATTACTACGCACGCTCTCATCTCTTTTTCCTCCGTCTCACTGAACGTAATGCCGCATCTGCTATACGTTTCTCTATAGAGACTTGTAGCATAACAGCAGAGCGTTTGACTCAACCAAAAAGGACCCGAGTTTGATTCACAGGGCAGATGGAAATACGGGCTAACCTCACACCTGCTTAGTTAGTTAGTTTAATATCTTTATTATGCACCCCATACCCATCCTGTGGGCGGTAGTCAAAAGATTACAGAGGTACTTAATGGGTCCAGGGACTGGACACCTGCCTAGGCGAGGTGAAATGTTGAAGCAAGTCTCCATACAACCTGCATCCCCTGCTCCGGTGGCCTGGTGGCTAGAGTTCTCGCTTCACACACGGAGGGCCCGGGTTCGATTCCCGGCGGGGTGGAAACATTTCGACGTGTTTCCTTACACCTGTTGTCATGTTCACCTAGCACCAAATAGGTACCTGGGTGTTAGTCGACTGGTGTGGGTGGCATCCTGGGGGACAAGATTGAGGACCACAATGGAAATAAGACAGTCCTCGATGACGCACTGACTTTCTTGGGTTATCCTGGGTGGCTAACCCTCCGGGGTTAAAAATCCGAACAAAATCTTTATCTCACATAAGAGTAATCCTAAAATCCTATCCATCTCCGAGGTACAACTAATATCAATAAGTGTTGTCTGTTTTAGTTGTGCCCTCCACAAATTGTGTCTAATAATTCAGGACTGTGCCTGTAAACTTCATACACATAGGTTCTCACAAGAACTATGTGCAAAAGATGAGGTAATAAGGAGTTAGTGAAGACTTAAAGCAGAGGCGTGAAGATTGGCGCTTATATACTGGCGTCAGGTGAGGGACGTGTAGCAGACGAAGACATTGTCACTGGTAGGTGGGATTCCCCAGTGGAATTAGGTCATACCTGAGAGACGGGCCAGTAGTAAAGAAGGTTGTGGCATTGTATGTCATACATTACAACTTATCAGAAACTGCAACATCATGGTATGTTGGTTCAGAGGACATCTCCACAACCTTCTTTACTACTACTGTCCCGTCCCTCGGGTATGACCTAATTCCACTGGGAAATCCCACCTACCAGTGACAGTCTTCGTCTGCTACACGTCCCTCACCTGTCTCCAGTATATAAGTGCCAATCTTCACGCCTGTGCTTCAAACTCTTCACTACTACGGTGCTCTTCACCAGTTCCAAGGCTGAGGGACTAATTATATCATCTTTTGTATATACTTCTACTGTCTTCCAATTATATCCTTGATTTTGTATTAAAGCCACTGGAGGGCGAAACGTCTACAAATAAAGATACCCAGATATTGCACATGTCTAATTCTTCATCTTGTTGGTATTGTATACCATACATAGAAATACAATTATTTCTTTGCAAAGGTTACAATGTGTGATTTACATTTCATAAAGTGTTAAGTACAAAGAAAGCCACTAACATGCTGAGGCATTTCGGGCAGACACGTACAAGTCACTTTGACTTGGGTTGTGCTGGGTTATGTTATACTGAGCTGTGCTAGGCTATACTGGCTTATGTTGGGTTACAAGTTATTTACCCGAAATATACAACACTTTATTTATCTTTTCCCTTCAAGGAAGGGATATATAATATATATAATGACAGATTTATTGTGTTTCCAGTACATGGGTTTATGGTATCAGCAAGATAAACTGCAAGCATCATGGGAGGCTCCAGGCCGCTGCTGGAAGACACTTTACGCCAGAGATCACAAGAATGGGCAGTTTAAGATGAAAATGATCTTCAGATCTACTATGTAAGTGTATGCTCCATCTCTTTTTGACCCTAGGCTAGGAATGTTTCTCAGTTTATCTTAAGAGTCGCGTATTTGTGGCCTGTCGATAAGCTGTAGTGTTTCTGCAGTGATCATTTTTTTCTTGGTCACTGAAGATGGGATACCAGGCGCCCTATTTAGTGTGGATGTTTGTGTGTACCAGGCACTATAGTGCATGTATATCTCTGATGTTATCCTAACAGTCTTCAGCTGTGTGTGTACCCACTTGTTCGTGTTATGGGTATGTGTTAAGTGTCTTTGTAGTAGTTGCTAGCTGTCAAGAGGAAATTGTCGAGAGGCACTCGTCCTGTTGTGTGTGTGTACTAGCTTATTTGTGGTTGCAGGGGTCGATTCACGGCTCCTGGGCCCGCCTCTTCTCTGGTCGCTACTAGGTCCACTCTCCTGGCTTTAAGAGCCTTCCCGTACCTCTTCTTAAGGCTGTGTATGGATCCCGCCTCTTCCACTTCACTCTGCAGATTGTTCCACTTACTGACACCTTTAAGTCCATGTGTTCATCTCTAGCTATGTATTGTAGCTTCACACTGGATAAGAACATTTCAGCATCACTGCAGTATATGGTCTTTTCTTACCTGTTTATTGAATTATTTGGGCCATTTATCAAAATATTAGGTGTATCTACATTTTTATTGTGCTGCTTCCAATTATATGGCTTTTAGTTTTTTATTGCGCTATTTAATTAACTTTTTAAATGCGATTTTTAGCTAATTAATTTTTTAATGTGATTTTTGGGCTATTTTATCATTTATAACTTATTGTGCTAGTGGGCTTTTTTATTTTTGTTATTTGGCCTTTTTTAACATGTTTATTTTGCTATTTGACCGTTTCTACGATAATTAAGGTGGTTCTACCAACTGCATGTGTTGACCTGGATGTAATCTTTCAGCACTGGACGTGTGGAGGAATATGATTCCCAGTTGACACTACAAGGTCCTATCAAGCCATCACTTATCAAGTACTCTATTCCTCTCACCTGTAAGTCACCCCTCTCACCTGTTAAATCACCGATCTCGTCTGTAAAGCCATTCACTTGTAACTTATATGATAAGAAACTTGCCTGTAAATCACATTTACAGTTGTACTATTGTTACACTCTTCTGAGTGTACATCTTACCAGTTCATAGTCAGTCACCTGGTGAATGTTCACTTCAAATATTGATTGTTCCATTTACGTTAATAGTACCACCTACGTACTGTTAATTGTATAAGTTAATAATAACCGTTCTTGCATTTTGACTGTGTTAGTTAACTAACTGTACCACTCACCTGACTAACCAACTCGTAGTGTTTTTTCTTTTGTTTGCAGCGTATTTGTACTTTCATTTACTGCATTTTTTCCCTGTCCCTCCTTACTTTCTCTCTCTCTCTCTCTCTTACTCCTTCATCATCCAACCCTTCCCCTTTGTCATTTTCCTACCCCCCACTTCACCGCCAGTCCTTCACTAAGTACTCTTCTGCCCTTCAGTCATGGAGGACGAGTTCCAGGTGCTGGCCACTGACTATGAGAGCTTTTCCCTCGAGTACAAGTGTGACCCCAATGGTCTTCTGGAGAAGAGTGGTAAGTACTCCACTTGTAAGACGAATTCTGTATATACTAACTCAGTTCCACTCATCAGTTTTGGTTAGTTGTGAGGCCTGGGCAGCTAGTTTGCTGTGCTCCCCATGCACAATCCTTGTTATGCAGAGCATTTCGGACAAATTAGGTTAATGCAACCCAAACCAGTCGACTAACACCCAGGTATACCTATTTTACTGCTAGGTGAACAGGGATAGCACTTGTCTTAAGGCAACGAGGCCTAATGTTTCCACCTGTACTGGGGATCAAACCATGGACCTTAGTGTGTGAGCTGAGTGCACTAATAATCGAGCCTGCAAAATTCATTATCTTCATCGCTCTGTTCTCCACTTCTCAAGACTGAAGAACTGATGGCATCATATTTACCTCGACACTGCTTCTGCTGTCTACAATATATTTCACTTCTGTATTCGACTGAAAAAGCATGCTGAGCAGGCTAAATGTTTTGACAGTAGAGATACCCAACTGGCCAAGCATGGGCCAGTAGGTCTGCTGCAGTGCTCCTTCATTCTTATATTCTTATTGTATTTCTTATCTTCTCATCTACTTGTTAGATTTTATTTAAAAAAAAAAAAAAATCTAACTGCCACAGTTCTTTTATTAATTTTTATTATAATAATTAAGGTGCTAACTCAGGTACTAATTTACTTTACTTTCATTGTTTGCTATCATTTTCCCTAGCTCCTTTATTCCCAGCTTTAGTAAACTACCATAGTTCAATTAATTGCATTTGTATAAATTGACTAAGGTACAAATTCACGTGCCAAGAACTCTGTCAAATACCCTGTATCTCTACAAACTCTTATTAAAAATTTGTAATAATCAAATAGTTCCTAAGCATTTATTCTAGTATCATATTATTAAGTTTAGTATTATCTATTCTTCTCAGGTTTAGTTATAGAATCACATCAAATCTTATGATTACAGGAATTGATCCTGATATCAACCTATTATTAAATGACTTACATGATTCCAACAGCAACTGTAACTATTACACAGCAGATCAAGCAAAGACATTACTCAGAGCCAACAATAACATAACTATCTTCAATTACAATGTTAGATCTTTGAGCAAACATTATGATGACCTCACAGCACTACTCCAATCCTCCAGACCAATATGTCAATCATCACACTCACTGAGACCTGGCTGAAGCCTGATACTACAGATGTCTATGCCATCCCAGGTTACACAGCCATTCACAATTGTAGGACAGATCAGCGAGGGGTGGAATAGCTATATATTACTCAGATCAACTTGAATGTATCAATAACTCTTGCATAAGGGATGAGCATGGAGAATATATTATAGCTAAATTTAAATCAAAAGACCTGCAAAAACCCCTCACAGTGATAAACATCTACAGATTACCACAGTCAAACATTCACCATTTTAGTGAAAAACTAGGTAACCTAATAACTGATGCACACATGAACAAAGACCATTTGCTGCTCACAGGAGACTTCAATATAAATCTCCTACATGACCAGGACCCACAAGTAACAGAATTCACAAACACTATGAGCAACTGCTTGTTACTACCAACAATATCAAAACCTACAAGAATCTCCGAGACTAGTACCTCATTACTAGACCACATCTGGACTAATACTATAGCCCCTCTAAAATCAGGCATCATCACAGACAACACCACAGACCACTATCCGACCTTTCTCATAACTAATCTTGGTAAATTGCCCCTAGATATTACATAAGTTACCTTCAGACTACATAATGAGTCAGCTGTAAATAACTTTATAACAGCCATGATTAACATTGACTGGCATAATGAGTTAGAAACATATACAGATACTAATGAATGCATCAAGAATTTCCTTAACAAAACCCACCACCTCTATAACAAACATTGCCCTATAAAAACTAAACAGATCACAGCTAAGAGACTTAACAATCCCTGGCTAACACCCAGCATCCTTAAATCCATTAACAAAAGGCACCAATATGAAAAACAATACAGAAGGGGTCTAATAACCAGAGAACAATCCAAACGCAACTCATCAACCCTTACCAGCCTGATAAGGAGATCAAAAAAATTGTATTATGAGAACAGACTCCAGAACATAAAAGGTGATATGAAAAAGACCTGGAAGACCCTATCTGCAATTCTAGGAAATAATAAGATAGCGAAAAACAACACCATCAAATTATCAAGAGCAGATGAACCCCTACTCTCACCTACTGAGACAGCAAACAGACTTAATGTTTTCTTCTCCACCATAGGAAAGAATCTAGCGAGTAAAATCTCAAGCTCAAACACCCGTCCAACAGACTACCTCACAAACACCTACCCTAATACGCTATTCCTAGCTCCTACCAACCCAATTGAAGTCTCGCTCATAATCAACACCCTTAAAAACAAGGCAGGAGACATAAACAGCCTACCAACTTTTATGTACAAAAAAAGCTTCACAGGTACTGTCACCAATTATAGCAACACTATTCAATAAATCCATTGAAGCCTCTACCTTTCCATCAATTCTCAAAATAGCTAGGGTCACCCCGATCCACAAAGGAGGTGATCAAACAGACCTGAATAATTATAGACCAATTTCTAATTTACCATTGCTTTCTAAAATCTTCGAAAAATTAATTCATAGACAAATCTATTCCTACCTTGTCTCACACAATGTACTCAACCCCTGTCAATTTGGATTCAGGACAAACAAGAGCACAAACGATGCTATTACGCACATGTTGGAGTTAATATATACAGCACTTGAGAAAAAGAAGTCCCACTGGGAATCTTCATTGATCTCCGCAAAGCTTTTGATACAGTCGACCATGATTTACTGCTCACAAAATTAGCACACTATGGTATAAGGGGGCACCCACTCAACTACCTAAAATCATACCTCACCAACAGAAGCCAATACGTGTACACAAATGGAGCGAACTCTTCCACACAACCAATTACAGTCGGAGTCCCTCAAGGAAGTGTCCTGGGGCCACTCCTATTCCTCATTTACATAAATGACCTACCGAATGCATCACAACTACTCAAACCCATTTTATTTGCAGATGACACAACATATGTCTTCTTCACCCAAATCCAGTTATACTGGCCAACACTGTTAATGCCGAATTACAGAAAATATCAACATGGATGACGACTAACAAGCTTACTCTCAATACTGACAAGACCTACTTCATACAGTTTGGAAGCAAAGCCACAAATGTTCCACTTAACATAACACTTAATGGTACACCCATCACAAGACTCAGAGGGAAAATTCCTAGGAATCCACCTTGACAGTAGCCTTAAATTCCAAACACATATACAACAAATTTCCAAGAAAATCTCGAAGACAGTAGGCATATTATCAAAGATACGCTATTATGTACCTCAATCAGCTCTCCTTGCACTATATCATTCACTTATCTACCCGTATCTCACCTATGGAATCTGTGCATGGGGATCAACAACGTTAAATCACCTTAGACCACTCATAACACAACAAAAGGCCGCAGTCAGAATGATAACAAATTCCACTCTAGACAGCATACTCCACCAATATTCAAAAGTCTCAAACTACTCACCGTAAAGAACATTCATACTTACTCTTGTGCCTACTACATATATAAAACTTTACACTCTAATATAAACCCTCTGCTCAAAACTCTCCTCACCAACTTTAATAGGACCCATGACCACAACACACGACACAGATCACTTTTTGATATACCCCGTGTTCATATCAACCTATGTAAAAATTCTATGCACATAAAGGGCCCCAGAATCTGGAATTCATTACCAGTAAATATTAAGATAATCTTGTCTGAAAATCAATTTAAGACTCAACTCAAAAACCACCTACTCACCCAAACCTAAATGATCATACTATAAACTACTTTGAAAAATGCTCATTGTTACTTTCCTATACGATAATCTCAATTTTTAATAATATGTTACTATTATGTTACCCCCTACTCATATTATAAGTTAATGTCAAAAATGCTCAATGTTATTTTCCTTAAGATAATCTCAATTCCATATTATCATTCAAGAATCTTAACACCTGTAACAATCTAAGATCTAATATCATTATATAATAATTTAAACAGTAAAATTTCATCATATTGTAATTTTGAAAATAATTTTTAACTAGAATAAACTCAATAAATTTCTCTAATATTAAGTACATAGTTTTTAAGGACTAGAATAAGCTGCCCCTAATGCCATGGCATGTCAGTGGCTCTCCTTGCACTCAATTTACATTGTAACTTCCGATACCCATGTAATCTGCAATTGAGTACTGTATGCCATTGTTATAATGAGCCTTCTAGGCTTGGAGAAGATCAGTTGTTGTTGAGGTGGGTGTGTCTATGAGGCTCGTACAAGCTGGCCACCTCACTCGCCTAATAATAATAATAATAATAATATCTTTACTACATGTACATACATGGTATACAGGCGTAGCTGACATCAACATCAATGACATACTACTATATAGAAAGCCCCTTGTTATGTTGAGCATTTCGGGCAATTTAGGTCAGTTTTGTCCTAGGATGCAACTCACACTAGTCTAGCTGATGGGTGAACAGGGACAGGGACAGCAGGTGTCTTATGGGAACATGTCTCTAATGTTTTCCAGCTGTACCGGAGGAGATTCGATCTCCAGACCTCAGAGTGAGAGCTGAGTGCGCTAGCGATCGAGCTACGGAACACCTAATTGGGAACCTATTGTTTCAGTTTCTGTCTTTCTGATGGAACATTACTTTCTCTGTTTATATACTATATATATTTCTTGTTATATTCACTAGAATAAATTTTACTCTATGTATACAGTGGACCCTCGGTTTTCGTTCACCTCCAAACTCGAACAATTATGTAAGTGTATTTTCGTAAGTGCTTTTGTAAGTGTATTTTTGGGGGTCTGAAATGACTAATCTAATTTACATTTGTCCTTATGGGAACAAATTCGTTTGGTAACGGCACTTGAACAGCATTCTGGAAAGAATTTTCAATGAAAACCGAGGGTCCAGTGTATATTTAATGTCTTTGTATACATATATAAGATGTTTATTCAAAGAGTCGGATGGAAATAAGTCACTTGTCTGCCTTTTTTTTGGGGGGGAATATCATAGGCCGAATATTAAATAAACAAGTATCATGTAGAAATAATTTATTAGTATTATTATTATTGTTATTAGTAGTAGTAGTATTTTGGAAGCTGGAATGATTACAGGGGCCTCAGACCTTGGCATTGTCACTGCACCTCAGGCATAATCACACTACAATATGTGCAAAATGTTCAGTTACTTGGTACTGACAGAGTCGATATGGCTGATGACTCGGGAGAAGAACCCATCGCCCCTGGTGCTACAGAGAGCCTACGCTATCATGCATCACTTGGGTGTCGATATACGCAAGTTGGAGAGAGTTGACCAGACATGTGGGGGCATCGATATCGGTTTCTCACCCTCCCCATATGACTACGAGTCTGAGTACTACAACACCAACCCTCAGGAAATTGACAACAGGAGGACACAGTACCCTCAACAGCAGGTAAACTACCTCGGTTAGCGACACAAATTGCTCATATGAAACCTTCCTGCTCAAGACCTTAGTAGAGAACTTGAGAGAGGTTCGTCTTACCTTTGCAATTCACCTTCAGTTTGTTAATTTTTTCAGTTTTATCTCTCTAGATGTGCTCAAAATAATGCCCTAGAACAAGATTTACAAAAATAAATTACGATTATCTTTATTTCATTCTGCAGTTTACAAAATGTAGTTTACATGTAATAAAATACTACATTGCTAAACACAAAAGAAATCCAATGGCATGTATGTGTATTTCGGGCAGTTCTATACGTATTCTCTTTTAAATAAATTCTATTAATAATAGTAATTATTATTATTTCACAGGACTAATTTTAAAGATTATTATACCTGGAGAGGGTTTTGGGGAGTCACTGCCCCCATGGCCTGGTCTGTGAGCAGGCCTCATGGTGGATCAGGGCCTGATCATCTAGGTTGTTACTATTACTACTTTAAAACTATAACATTTTACTATGTACTATTTGGTCATTTATATTTAGCATCTGTCGTCTCTGCATATTCTCAGGAATATTACCAGTATGATGAATTCTACACGCCAGAGGAATACCAAGCAAGCAGCCAGGCTCAGACCCAGTCTCTGCAGTCAGCACAGTCTGCTCAGTCTCTGCAGTCAGCACAGTCTCTGCAGTCAGCACAGTCTGCTCAGTCTCTGCAGTCAGCACAGTCTGCTCAGTCTCTGCAGTCATCCCAGTCCATCCCACCAGCCCAGTTTGCCCAAGCTGCAGATTCCCCATCAAACCATTTTGCTATATCCTACCCACCGCAGTACACTGACAGTAATGTCCGCCGCAGAGCTCGACCTAACAGGTTTGTGTATGGTCCAGGTTAGGTAAGGTTTGTCAGGAAACAGGACAAGCGTTTCCTGATGCGGGTCTTAGTCATATGATGACCCACAGCTGGGGCTTTTGGTCATCTGACAGAGGCCTTCCACTGGCTTACCCCTTCACCACTTTAAAAATTATGTTTATGGTTATAACTGTTTAGATAGTCCATCTACAGCCAGCTCTTATAAAGCTCCTCTACATAGTGTCACTCTTTGTAAATGCAGCTGTAAAAGTCCATACAAAATTAAATAACATGAGGCCTTCATAGTACAGTATGTACTAATCAGTTTTTTTTTTTCAACACATCGGCCGTCTCCCACCGAGGCAGGGTGACCCCAAAAAATAAGAAACACTTTCACCATCATTTACACATAATTACTGTCTTTGCAGAGGCGTGCAGATATGACAGTTTAGATGTCACTCGAAACAGCAGATATCCCAAACCCCTCCTTTAAAGTGCAGGTATTGTACCTCCCACCTCCAGGACTCAAGTCTGGCTAACAGGTTTCCCTGAATCCCTTCACAAAATATTACCCCTAACACCCACACACGCCTCCTGTCTGTCCAAGCCCTTTACGCATAAAACCTTCTTTACCCCCTCCCTCCACCCTTTCCTGGAAAGACCCCTACCCCTCCTTCCCTCTACCACTGATTCACATACCCTCCAAGTAATCCCGTTTTGCTCCATTCTCTCCAAATGACCAAACTACTACAACAACCCCTCCTCATCCCTCTGAACAATACTCTCAGCCATTCCACACCTAACCTCCACACTACAAACTCTATACAATATTTACACCACACATTGCCCTAGACATGACATCACTGCCTCCAGCCTCCATTCACTTCAACATTAGCAACCCATTCTTCACACCCATATGAGTTGGCACAACTATACTCCCATACATTCCCTTCTTCGCCTCCATTGATAGCGTTCTTTGTCTCCACAGATACCTCATCCACAGATATCCATCCGCTGACAAATCCACTCCCAAATATCTGAACACATTTGCTTCCTCCATACTCCCTCCTTACAATCTGATAATAAGTTTCTGCATATTCTGCACTGTATTTATATCAGTAATACATTAAGCCTTCCATGTAATGGACTAATTGATAGTGGGTGGTTGGTAATGACAATTGTAGTGGATAGAGAAGAGATTGCTTTGCTCTGACAGTAGCAACAATTTACAATTCTGTAACCAATGAAGTTTGTCTTTAGTTTTGAAATCAGTTGACCCAGCTGATTTTGTTATATGGAGGTTTGCTTTATAGAGGGGAGTTTACTTTTTTTAGTTCATGACTCGCAAATTTGTGATAACGAGATTGGCAACAAATTACAGAAAGGGTAGAGTTTAAACCCATTGCAGGAGAGTTTTAGGATTCACCTGTCATGGGTTCCAATCCCACCCGTTCAGTGATTTATATTTGGTTCCTTTACATATTTGTAAAACAGAAAAAATGGTTGTAATTAAAACCATAGTTTTTAAAAGGGGGTGGAAGGGTAAGCGAGTGGAAGGCCTCGGTCATATGACCAAAAGCTCCAGCTGCAGGTCGTCATACGACTAAGACCTGCATTAGGAAACACTTGTCCTGTTTCCTGACAAACCTTATCTAACTTAACCTAACCTAAACTGTCACTACATATATTTGCCACAGTACAGTGGACCCCCGAGTAACGAGCACCCCGGAAATCGTACAATTATGTAAGTATAATATTGTAAGTACTTTTGTAAGTGTATTTTTGGGGGTCTGAAATGGACTAACCTACTTGACATTATTTCTTAAGGAAGTAAATTCCTTCGGTAATGGCACTTGAGCAGGCTTCTGGAATGAATTTTGCTCGTTACTCAGGGGTCCACTGTATTTAGCATTTTCTTTGTATCTATCACTGTAGTAAAGTATTATTTAGTTATTTTTCTACATGTATCTGTCACTGTAGAATAAGTATGCATTTATTTCCTTCATAGATCTGTCACTAGTACCTTACATAGCCTCCTGTGTTAGGCAAATATAAGTTATACTTGTACACATGGAGTAGTGTATTGCCTGGCAGGTATAATCCTGCTCTCTCTACTTTCCAGGTATAACTCTGCTATTTCTAGCTCTCCGTATGACACTGAACCCCTCTCACCCTATACTGACAGTGACTCCGACTACTATGAAACTGACGACAGGTAATGTGAGTCCTGTCTCTCTTAAGCTACTGCTCCTTTAACATTCACCATTTTCAGTATTATTTTGGAATCTTGGCAATTTTTTTCTGCTTTGACTCCTCACAGGTGATTGTTTCTGTAGAACATGGTATGTAAGCCTCTATAGGCATATACTTATTATCATATGTAATGTGCAATATTTAATTTGATATTCTAATACAGTACATAAGAATATTTAGCTTTTACGTATTAGCAAGAGCCAACTGTATTTTTGGTGCTATATACAGTGGACCCCCGAGTTTCGTAAACCCCGGAAATCGTACATTTATGTAAGTATAATATTGTAAGTGCTTGTGGAAAAGTATTTTTGGGGGTCTGAAATAGACTAACCTACGTGACATTTTTTCTTAAGGGGGTAAATTCGTTCGGTAATGGCACTTGAGCAGACTTCAGGAGAGAAGTTTTTACGAAACTCGGGGGTCCACTGTACTTCTCTTTTTTATAACCAAGAATAAGTAAAGCATAGACCTATAATATTCTCAGACTTGGTTACAGTATTGGTATTATATTAGTTGATAAAATTTGATAGCCTTACCCACACTGTTGGTGGTATTCTAAAAATTAAAGGCATATTACGAGTCCAGGGACTGAGTCCCAGTGTTCTGTTGGTTAAAATACATTGGCATTGTATTAAGTTATATACTGTAGCTATAGTGAAGATACTTCAATTTTTAATGCCATTATGGAGGACATTATTAAATAATTTTGCCACAGCCATTCCTGGCATTTTACACAAGCATGTTAGAGGCATGCCTTAGGAAGTTTGGAATATTTAGTGATGATAGACTTAAATAGTGTCAAAATTGGGTAGAAGCCCAGTTATTTATTCATGCTTCACTGGGTTGGAACCATTATTATACTATGGGTATTTTTTAGCTATAAAAAAAAATGAATTGTTGCATGTTATTGAATTTGAAATTGAAAGCATTGCTTTTTTTTTTTCAGGAAATCGGGCACAAAGCGGCAGTCAGTGCCCACTGATGAGAGGATCACTCTGGGTCAGTCACTTGCTACTCGCCTCTGGCATGTCTTGCACTCGCATGTACGTTAGTGAATATTCTCACCCTCCAGTGATGATGCACTCGCCCACAGCTGCCAGGGATACCTACACACCTCGTACCTTAAACCGCTGCTATGTTCTGCTGTAAAAACTCGCATGACAAAAGTTCTTCCCAGGTCATAACTGGCAGTCTTATTGATCATTAAAAATAAGAATTCCTGATTGACTTCCAGGTAATGATTGATATCCTCGAATGAGTTTTTTTCTTTATATTTGCACTTGTTCCACCTCATTAAGCCAGCAGCAAAACAATCTGTAATTTATAAATTATGAAATGAAATGCATATTGATTACATACAGAACATAAATTCACGCGTGCGCGCATATACACGTATATACAGTGGACCCCGAGTAACGAGCAAAATTCATTCCAGAAGCCTGCTCAAGTGCCATTACCGAATGAATTTACTCCCTTAAGAAATAATGTCAAGTAGGTTAGTCCATTTCAGACCCTCAAAAATACACTTACAAAAGCACTTACAATATTATACTTACATAATTGTATGATTTCCGGGGTGCTTGTTACTCGGGGGTCCACTGTATTATATACAGCCTCTCTTCTCTTACCGACAGAGTTCCATTCCTAAGACCACGTCGTTAAATGAATTTGTCGCTGAGTGAGGAGCATACTATAATGGTAGTGAGTTTGTGTCAATCATCTTTGATATGTTTAAATGTCACCTTTGCCCCATTTTTAACATTTCTGGTATATTTTTAAATGTTTATACAGTAGTGCACTGTATATTGAAATAAACAGAATAGAGGAAATTAGCTCTAATATACATTATTTAGGTATGAATACTGGTCAGAGCCCGTCGTAAGTCTGAGGTGTCGGTAAACGAGTAAGTCGCTAAGAGAGGAGAGGCTGTATATTATCTCTGTCTACAGCAGGATTATAACCTGCACTGCTGTGTGTATATGTATATATATACAGTGGTACCTCGAGTTACGATATTTTTTCGTTCGAGAATGCTGTTCAAGTGCCATTACCAAACGAATTTATCCCCAAAAATATACTTACAAAAGCATTTAAAAAAAATAAACTTACATAAAAGGGCGATTTTGGGGACCATCGTAACTCGAGGTACCACTGTATATATATATATATATATATATATATATATATATATATATACACACACACAGTGGACCCCCGGATTTTTTACTGCTCCAAACTCGAACAATTATGTAAGTGTATTTGTGTAAGTGCTTTTGTAAGTGTATTTTTGAGGATCTAAAAGGACTAATCTAATTTACATTATTCCTTATGGGAACAAATTCGTTCGGTAACGGCACTTATGAACAGCATTCTGGAATGAAATAATGACAAAATCCGGGGGTCCACTGTATATATAGTATGTTGTGCCGAATAGGTAAAACTGGTCAATTAGCAAGAACTTTTAAAATTAAGTCCTTTCTAAAATTTTCTCTTATTCATTTAGATATATTTTTTCATTTTTTTTAACACAGCCATTTCCCACTGAGGCAGGGTGACCCAAAAAGAAAGAAAAACTAAAAAAGAAAAAAACTTTCGTCATTCAACACTTTCACCATCACTCGCACATAATCAGTCTTTGCAGAGGCGCTCAGACACGACAGCTTAAACGTCCCTCCAAACTGCCAATATCTCAAACCCCTCCTTTAAAGTGCAGGCATTGTACTTCCCATTTCCAGGACTCAAGTCCAGCTAACTGGTTTCCCTGAATCCCTTCACAAAATATTACCCTGCTCACACTCCAACAACTCGTCGGATCCCAAAAACCATTCGTCTCCATTCACTCCTATCTAACACGCTTACCTAACCTTATAACAAGTGCAATTTAATTTAGCCTAATCCAACTAAATATATTTTATACAAGTTTACAATAATTTAATAATAAACAGTGAAATAATTTTTTTTTTAGGTTCGGAATGATTTTTGAAAAATTATTGCATACACAAATTTTTGCTTGCCTTATAATAATAATAATAATAATATCTTTATTTACTACAAGTACATGTACATGGTATACAGTCCTAGCTGACATCAGTGACATACTACTATATAGAAAGTCCCTTGTTATGCTGAGCATTTCGGGCAGATTAGGTCAGTGTCCTAGGATGCGACTCACACCAGTCGACTAACACCCAGGTACCCATTTTACTGATGGGGAACATAGACAACAGGTGTAAAGAAACACGCCCAATGTTTCTGCCCTGGCTGGGAATCGAACCCAGGCCCTCGCCGTGTGAAGCGAGAGTTTTAGCCACCAGACCACCAGCATTGCTGTTTAAGCCAAAATCACAAGTTTTACCTATTCAGCACTACATATATGTCTTTAGATGCTAACACATTCAGTGAATTAACTAGGGATTAGATATCAATTGAAAGAATTGGAGGGAAAATGGGTGCCCCCTGTCATTTTTGAAGGAAAAAGTTACTAGACCTTGTTTTGAAAAAGACAAGGTCCTGTTGTATTATGTACTTTTTTTATTTTGCTATCTTTTTGCACATTACAGTATATATATACTAGTATATATATATACTATATATATATATATATACAGTGGTACCTCGAGTTACGATATTTTTTCGTTCGAGAATGCTGTTCAAGTGCCATTACCAAACGAATTTATCCCCATAAGGAATAATGTAAAATAGACTAGTCCTTTTACACCTCCAAAAATATACTTACAAAAGCATTTAAAAAAATAAACTTACATAAAAGGGCGATTTTGGGGACCATCGTAACTCGAGGTACCACTGTGTATACAGTGGACCCTCGGTTAACGAAAGGTCCCGTTAACAAAAGTTTCGGAAAACGTAAGCTTTTTTCGGAATCGGTTAGCGAAAAATTCCTCGGTTACCGAAAGGTATTAGACGTGTCCGCCTGCTCCGCGCAAGCGCAGGACACCAGTGAAGCGTTGTTTACCATTGAGAGAACATTACCTAGCGCGCTCTTTCAAAGATTCACAATATATTTGGTGTCTTTTTTGGTGGTTTAGTGATTGTCACTGTGAAATAAGTCACCATGGGTCCAAAGAAGCTTCCTAGTGGCACCCCAGTGGTAGGATTCATGGAGGGAGTGTAGCATTCATGGAGTGAGTGTAGCATTCATGCAGGGAGTGTAGCATTCATGCAGGGAGTGTAGCATTCATGCAGGGAGTGTAGCATTCATGCAGAGTGTGTAGCATTCATGCAGAGTGCTTTCATGGAGTGAGCATTCATGCAGGGAGTGTAGCATTCATGCAGGGAGTGTAGCATTCATGCAGGGAGTGTAGCATTCATGCAGGGAGTGTAGCATTCATGCAGGGAGTGTAGCATTCATGCAGGGAGTGTAGCAGGCATGCAGGGAGTGTAGCAGGCATGCAGGGAGTGTAGCAGGCATGCAGGGAGTGTAGCATTCATGCATTAAAAGAAAAAGAAAGGAAGTAACCCCAGAGAGGGACTTGTTACCTGAAGTCCTTTTGGATGGGGATTTCCCTTCCAACCATTAACACCCTGCCCCTGTCAGCAACTCTACCTTCCAGATGCTTGCAACTCTTCAATAAAGGTAAGTAAATGTTTTTTTTTTTGAGTGATTATTTTTTTGTGGAACGAATTAATTGTATTTACATTATTTCTTATGGGAAATAAGGTTTCAGATAACGAAAGTTTCAGATTAAGTAATAGCTCCTGGACCGGATTAATTTCGTTAACCGAGGGTCCACTGTATACTATATATATATATATATATATATATATATATTATATAGTGGTATATATATATATATATATATTAGTGAGTATACTGCACCAGGTAGAAGGTAATCAGGTTTGATTTAAAGGGAAGGATAGCTTAAGTTCCTTTTGATAAAGAGCCTTTATTGGCATCAGGGGTATCCTGGGTGTTGAAAGTACAAATTGTTTGTCGAGATAGCCTGGCTGTATAACCTCTATGGGTTTAGCACTCCCCAACCCTGTATCATTGTTGTACACTTGTATTTATGGAGAAGCACTAAACCTATAGGGATTGTACAGTACCTGGGGAATGAAACAAAATCTGGTTTAAACCGAGATGAAGATCACTCGGTCCTTGGACCGAGACGGTTTCCCCAAAAATAAAGCAGTCAAACTGCCCTTTACAGGATTTTGCACTTTAAACTTTCCATGTTTGTTATCTATGGTGCCAGATATGTTGTGATTGTTAATTTTAGTATTAGTGATATCTTGCTCAAGGTTCCTTGATGCCTGCAAGGCTGTGTATGACTCCTGAGAGTTTAGTGCTAACCCATGAACAGTGCCACTACATGAAGTACTAAATCAGTAATCATATACATACAGCACCTGTGCGATGAGAGACAATGAGGTGTGGTCCAAGGAGGATCAAAAGCCCTTCACTAGCATAATTATAATAATCATAAGTGCTAAACCCACAAGGTCACTAGCATAGTGAAGCGTATTTATGGGAAGCATCTAACCCATAGCTTGGTTTAGCACTTAAGTCTGATTACTGCTACTGAACCTGCTGTATAACCCTTGTGGTTTAGCGCTTCTTTTGATTATAATAATAATGCTACTGAACCTGATGCTGTATGACCCCTGTGGTTTAGCACTTCTATTTGATTATATTATTATAATCAAATAGAAGCGCTAAACCACAGGGGTTATACAGCGCTGCAGGTTATTGTAGGATGCAGGGAGAGTGGGTTGTAAGAAAGAGATGGACGATTAGTAGGGTATGGAGTGCAAGATGACGGTGGATAGTGCAGGGGAGGAGGGTAGCAAGAGATCGAGGTAGAAGGGACTGAGGGAGGTGCTAGAGGTATAATCTTCAGAGTTTGTGTAGTAAGTCAGTTTCTGTCAAAAAGTCAATGAGAGAGTCAGGATTAAAGGAGGGGCCATCTGCAAGAAGGGAAGGTAAAGAAAGGGCCGCAGAGCGAAGACGTCGTTGGAGGTAAATTCTGCGTGCTCGTTGATAGAGTGGGCAGTCCAACAGGATATGTCGAACAGACACTGGAACCTGACAATGCTCACAGAGAGGGCAGGAGCCTCTCCATGAGATACCCGTGAGTAAGACGAGTGTGGCCGATGCGAAGACGGGAGAGTGTAGTCTCCCAACCTCGACATTGGTGACAAGAAGAAGGCCAGAAACCTATAACCGGTTTAATAGAATGAAGTTTGTTATTCAGCAGGTCAGACCAGCGTTGTTGCCAACGGGTGCAAAGGTGGGTAGCAATGACCGCAAAATAGTCCGTGAAAGGAACACCTCTATATGAAACTGGAAGGTCATGTACTGCTGACCGCGCAGCAGTGTCTGCCTGTTCATTGCCCTGTACGTCAACATGACCAGGGACCCAACAAAAGACAATATCTTTATGCTTGCTAAAGATACGGCGTAACCAAAGGTGGATACGAAGAACTAGGGGTGAGGTGTATCAATTTTACGGATAGCCTGTAAAGCACTAAGGAGTCTGAAACGACCACAAATGGTGATACAGGCATAGATGCAATACGGATAAGTGCCACAAGAATGGCATACAATTCAGCCGTAAATATGCTAGCCGGGTAACAGATGCCCTCGTACGACGCTGTCCGGAAACACTGCTGCGAATCCGACGCCGTCAGATGACTTTGAACCATCGGTGTATACTGCGATGGCATGGGAATGAGAACGGAAATGGTCTAGAAAGAAAGAGCGAGAAGCCGCCGTAGGCAGTTGGGCTTTCGCGCAAGGTAGAGGAATAGAACAGACACGGACAGCAGGAACTTCCCAAGGGGGTAGAGGAAAGGGTGAAGCCACATGAACATATAAAGGCGGAAGCTGAAGGGAAGACAAGAGTGAATGCAGACGAAGAGAAAAGGGACGAAGTAAACAGGGGCGACGAACAAATAACGAGCGTCTACTAACATCTGTGACAATCCTATACATGGAAGGATTGCGGAGGTCATGAGAGCGAACATAATAGCGAATGCAATGTGCATCACGACGATCGGACAAGGATGGAATGTTCGCTTCTACATAGAGGCTCTCAACCGGGGAAGAACGAAAAGCACCAAGGCATAAGCGTAATCCCTGGTGATGGATGGGATTAAGGCTGGAAAGAGTGGCAGGAGAGGCTGCCGAATATATCTGGTCACCATAATCGAGTTTCGATAGAATTAGGGCTGAATGTGGCGAAGGAGAGTTCTACGATCAGCCCCCATGAAAGATGTGCGAGGGTTTTAAGGAGGTTCAGCCGGCTATGGCAAGTCGCCTTCAGAGAGGTAATGTGAGGTTTCCAGGACAATCTGCGGTCAAACAGGAGGCCGAGAAACCTGACTGTATCACGTTCTGGGATACGTGAGCCGTATAGGTACAATGGATGATCAGAGACCACTGAACGTCTAGTGAACGTAATTTGATGAGTTTTGCCACTAGAAAACTTAAACCCGTGAGTGGTGGCCCAATCAGAAACCCGGTTGATGGCATGCTGGAGGAAACTGCAATGAGGTGACAGTCAGCACCTGCACAAGCTATAGCAAAGTCATCCACATAGAGCGATGACCAAATATTGGATGGGAGAACAGATGCCAGATTATTTATAGCAAGCAGAAAAAGTGTTGTGCTCAGAACACATCCCTGGGGACACCTTCAGCTTGGACAAATTCGGGGAGAGTTCATTACGAACCCGGACCCGGAAATGTCTGTCAGTTAAGAAAGCCTTAAGAAAGAATGGTAAGTTGCCTCGGAGGCCTAAGGAGTGGGCCTGGGCCAAGATATTATATCTCCAAGTTGTATCATAAGCCTTCTCAAGGTCGAAAAGATAGCGATAACCGAATGGTTATTCGCAAAGGCATTACGAATATACGTATCCAAGCGCAGCAAGGGTCAATGGCAGAACGGCCCTACGGAAACCATACTGACTAGGGAGAGACTATTGTGAGTCTCTAAATACCACATCAAACGTCTATTAACTAGACGTTCCATTACCTTGCAAACTGCACTGGTAAGAGCGATGGGACGGTAGTGAGAGGGATCACGTCCCTAGCACCTGGTTTTCGAAAAGGGAGAACAATAGCAGACTTCCACAGCTGGGGAATAACTCCTTGCGACCATATAAGATTAAAGAGTCGTAAGAGGACAGTAAGAGCAGACTGATGTAAATGCTGTAGCATACGAATATGTATGCCGTCTGGCCCAGCTGCCGATGATCGGCAAGCAGAGAGTGTTGCCTCCAGTTCTTGAAGGGTAAAAGGCACATTATAGGATTCTTCTCTAAGAGAAGAAAAATCTAAGGG